>JAOWCC010001589.1:137264737-137365644 GCA_030867875.1 Actinernus sp. WN-2022
TCACAAGCGGTTTCATAGCAGCTCGATGTTTGACCTCCCATATAGTCGATGATAACTTATATAGCTTCATATGTACGTCGATTTCTCACAAGGATTTCCTCTTTCAGTTTTTCCCGTTAGTTTGGACATTAGGGATTTATTCTTGGAGATTTCGTACAGTTTAGCGACTGTGTGTTGAAAGTAGAAAAGAGCCCATCTGGCCTTTCACTCGGGCCACATGAGATAATTTGAAGATGAAATACACTTTCATTTGAATTTTGATTGAAAATAGATCAAAAACTCGGGGAAATGTCCGGCTAAAACTGTATGAATAAATGTGAAATGAAACATAAATTTCATAGCAAGAAAAACATGTAATTCCTAATTAGAAAGCTCTTCTAAGGTCCGCTTCTCAAATTCACAGACTGTTTTACAAAAACATTTTGGGCAGTTCAGTTGACCTTTCAAATAATTTATTTCTGAGGTACGCATACTCTAAATCACAGAGATGTTAAATAAAGCGATAATTAGAAGAAAAGTACATTAACAGACAAACTGAGAGGAAATGTATTCAAATCTAAAAGAGTTTTACTTACAGTACTTACGTAACTGAATCTTTCGTTTTGGTTCTATTGTTAGTGTTGCTGAAAGCATTCCACCTTCGTGCACATATGCACTGAATCGGAATGAAAGTCGAAGCCTACCTCGAACTTAACTTTCAGCTAACCTGTTTCCTTTCATTCCACAATGAATAATAATCTCATAAAGTAAGCCCGTAGCTTTCAATAAATTTGCCAGTGTCTGAATGAAAACAGCTAGATCTTTTCCAATTTCTCTCACGAGTCACGGCAGAAGACAGTCTCAAAGAACTTGAATTTTGATCCCTCTTCACAGTAACGTAATTTAACGTCTCCGATCAATTCCTCTCTCTTTGCTGGCAGTTCATGCTTCTTGTTCGTGTAGTTGCCCCACTGAGCCGTAACCACAAAACGAGCACAGCATTTCAGTTGGCATACACTGCGTACATCTGCTTAACTAATTAGATTTGTAAAAATCTTAGCGGATCATGTAAATATTAATATTGGCTCAAATATGAGGGTTTCTGCCGGTCAAAGTTCAGTTTTTGTTTCAGTTTTCCCCATATTAGCAGACTTGTATAATGTCTCGAGCTCTCCGAATCCAGTAGAAAGACTCTGGTTATTCTGTCGTAAAACATGGACCTGACCCAAATTTAGGTTGTATTGCATAATTGCCCACGATGGAATAGATTTCTGACAATGACTATTTGAAATTGATATCTCCTTTTCTTATCTGAGCGCGCCTGAGGAAATCTAACCTTTGTTTGCGTGACCAGCACAGTGCAATCTGATTGGTTCGAATTTGACCTTTAACGCATGCGCAGAAGCCGTCTGACACCAATTAAAAAAATAATAAAAATAATAACGACTTGCATTTTAAGACTCGGCGCTGCCACAGGCAGCCCGAGTAATAATACTACTATAAATAATGATCACCACCTCACTGGTTAACTCATTTGGTAGAGCACGGGGGGTCAGGGGTTCGAATCCCGGCCGCGTCCTTGGGCAGGGACGTATAAGTCGTTGGCCTTGTCTCCTTCCTCTTCTAATCTATACGAGGGGGACGTGAAAGAACCTGTTGTGTTATTTCGAGAAAGAGCTAGTAGGGGGATTGTCTCCCGACACAACAGCCAGGTATTCTGAGGTACTAATGATCACTCATGATTGTAAACTACACGGCAGCACATTGCGCCACAATAGCAGTCCGTATCACAAAAATAACCTTGTGAAGAGCATTTGAATATATTCATATAGAATTTGTGCTATATAAATGAATACCTTTACCTTTACCATGTACATTTTGTAGTTCAGGCCAAATCGTCTGTCTGTAGAGATCGGCACCCGAGAAATAAGCCTTACCGAATATTCTCCCCCTTGCTACACAGAAATGAGGCGCTTTAAATCCTAATCTGCTATCTCAGAGTTGATTTAAGACTGTCATTCGTTTTACTTGCATCACTAACTAGTAAAGTAGAGCGATTTTTATAGCGCAGGAACATATTTGATATGGTCTATCTATTGAGTCGGTCAGTGGTCAGTTTTATGAAGGAATATCGCATGCAAAGCCGTCTATGGACATCAACTTTATCTTTAATAGCTGTGTTGTGTTTTCTTGAGAATACAAAAACTAAGAGTAAATAAAATTAATGCTGATCAAGAGAAATCAGTAAAAATGACAAAACCACTTTGATGTTACAGAATATCGAAATAGTTTTAGTACAACGCTTTGATTTCCGTTGACAGTAGATCTATATAAAGTTTAGCTAGCTAGATGAGCGACAAGTTATATTCCTACGAGCAGAAAGAGAGAAGAGTCTCTATAGTCGCGGTGGATGGTAGACAACTAGCCGTTGGTGCGAGTGGAGTTAAACAACGTCAAAATTATGAATACAGTCAGAAAAGGGAAAAGAAAGATAAGGAAAAATGAATGTTTTATACACTGCATAATAAGAATTTGAAAATTCAGAAACCTTTCGTCAGTTCAGGAACTAATTCAGGGAAAATCGATTCAGATATATGTCAAAGAAAGCCGAAACAGTACGATGCCAAGTTTAGAACCTATACTAGACTCTGATCTTTCGTTCTTCGTATAAAACACCAATACTGAGTTTGTTCGCTAATAATCTTAACCGTTCAACTATAGAAGGAAACGAATTTAACCAGGAACAAACTAAAGTGAATCTATATATTGAACGTATGGATAGTAAAGACTTAATCGAATGATGCTAAATTACATAATCATTGTGTCATGCAGATAACAGCCAAAAATGAACTTACTTTATTCTCCTGATAATAGCTCAACCGCCTCTGTGATGCTGTATTTACTTTTCGCAGTTAACTAAAAATAATAACGCCATAAATAAAACCTACCTTCCTAAAAGAAAAACGGAGAAAGAAACCGGTAACAATCGAAATGGTCGAGTTATCTGATGGAACAGGGCGATTTTGTAATAGTTTCCCTCCTCATATTTAGAAATAGACTCTTCTCCAATACCTTTTAAAAATCACCCTTACCGCAGCTTCACTTGGCGTTGCTTGTCAATTCGATCAAGTACCGCGCTGGGACGATTTAATAATGTATCCGCTAATTCTATCGCGAGGGTAACGCCGAGTTCCACCGAGTGATTTGCATATTACATAAAGTTTCCGTCTCAAAAACCTGATTAGACGGCGAATAAAGACGAATTTAAAACTGGCGATTAAACTGCAGGGAGCCAAACCTGTTACATACTGAGAACTTTTGGGAAAGACAATTTAGTTAGACTAAGAAATTATTGATTAAAAACATTTTCTACTCGGAGTTTACAGCCGATGGAAAACGGGGAAAAGTTACACGAATGTTGACACAGTGGTGAATTCAGTCAGTCGTTAGGCTAGCCAGAACGCATATAAAAATGTCCTTATTGCTGGCCAAAAATGACATACTTTGTTTTCGGAAGACTAAATAAATTGAAAAAGAATTTGACAGAAGATTGCCGCTTAGAACCAATGTATATGATTGTAGGAGTATTTCTCATCCGATTGTCAAAGTAAACAAATTATTGTTAAGAGATCCAAGGTAATCAGGCTCTTGTTTTTGGTCAGCAATACTATTATTATTTTACTAATATCTATAACAAAAACATAATATCGGGTCTCAGTATACCTCATGGAAGAGACATTCGCAGACTTAACATGTAGTAATTCCAGTAAAAGACACGGAAAGTTAGTCAGTGTCATAAACGCGTTTTAAATAAATTCAGGTAGCCTACATCAGTGCAGAATTGAGAAAGTCTTTTGTCCGCTAAGCAACTTTAGGACATTAATAAGAATATCTTTACCTGACATGCAGATGGCTTTTGCCTTTGTTGATTTAGTATATTCTTATACATTATTTATTCCATTTGTTTGATCGGATTAAAATTCATATCCATCAGAAAGTTAGAAGGCAGGCTGGAAACAAGCTGACATATCGCCCCTGTTTTAAGTTCTGTTTAATGTTTCCTTAAAATAGTGGAGCATAGCATAGCAAGCCTAAAACTATGGGTTTTAGGTTCAACATATTTCAACACTCTTCTCAGAGCGTTTCGATGCGGTGTGCATTTCGTACGCCATGATTGTCCGCCGGTTCAAATCATGGGACAAGAAATTCTGGGATAAAGAGCGGGAATGAATAGAGAGCTGAGACAGAAAATATCGCGAAAAAAATATTTCTATGAAAAAAAACCTCTGAATTTCTAACGAGACCTGAAACAACCATGGGAGCTGATCAAAGCCAGGTCCCGGCTAATCCACAGATCGAATAGGAGTTTAGCGTGTTGCTTTTTGAGGAGGGAGGAAAACCGGAGAACCCGGAGAAAAAACCCTCGGAGCAAGGGCGAGGTACCAACAAACTCAACTCACATATGGCGCCCCGTCCGGGAATCGAACCTGGGCCACAGAGGTGAGGGTCCCCGAACGGTTCATATTTTTCACATGGCTCCGGTTTCGGGGGCCGGACTGATACATATCGAACCCCCTGCCGGCCAACTCCAAATGCAGAGGAAATCTCGCAATATATTGCCCTGGCCCTTGATATATCCCCTCACACTTTCCTCAGTTGGGAAATGAGAACATTTGCTCTAACATTTGCTCTAACCGGTGTCCTATCCACTACAAACGGAAACAAAACCGGTAATTTACTGCAACAATAAACCAGGCAAACAATGCTTGCTAATGATTTATGAAAATATATATTGTTATTACGTGTAACGAGACCTCGCCATTCGGGCTTATGGAATTTATTCACCTCGGGTGCCGCCCACCTCCTCGCTCCAGACCGATAACTCCTACTGACATATTTCTTGTAAGCCTTATTATCCCAGTTGTAAATTATCTCTCTGTGTAAAACCCAAACATCCTTTATCAAAATAAACCTGTACAGTATGTATTACTCTTACTACAAGTCGAACCGGGACTAACCTTGTTCAACACATTTTCCCCCTGCTCGATTAATGCGCAATCAGAGCACAACTGTAAAACAAAGGATCGCCGGACGTTTTTCGAATGGAGCAATCGAAAAACGTAATTTGCAAGGAATCTTTGTTATCGATCAGGGCCCGGTTGTTCCGGCGAAGCCAGGGTAAGCGCTACCCCGAGGTTAAATCGCTAACCAGACTTAAACTATACAGATTACAATTACAAATTTAGTGTTATCCTAAGGATAAAGTTACCCTTGCTTCGAGCAACCGCGCTCTGCTCTCTGACTGATCAACTTTTTCAGCTAAGCGACCAGAAACTCAATTACAGCTTTATTGTGTAAAATGTGCTTTTTGCACAACCCAGCTTGAGCTTTTATTTTGTTTCGCGATAATCACTAATCCGTTTTTCTCAACGTGCTGAGAAATAAATGTCATCCGACGAAGGTGGGGACAGAAAAAAACGCCACAAGTCACATCCTGTGACAGCCCTACCCGAAGTGCAAATAGGTGCAAAGCACGCGAAAACCGGAGACTATTACTAAAAACATCCGCGCTTCTGGTCGTTACCCCACTAATGAAAAGCGTCTTCAAGATATCGAAATAAATTGTAAACGGGATGAAAAAAGTCAAAAATACGATCGAGGAATCAGCCAGTCTAAAATTCCTCCTATTTCTGTCCTGAAACTGTTCCGAGTTATTCGTATAGATTTGTGATATAAAGAGAAATAAGTGAATCTAGTCTACAATTTCACCTATTTCCGACCACTTAATAAAATAAAACGTACTGGATCGGGAATAAGAGGAATCCGCCCGTCTGAAATTGCTCCTATTTCTGTCATGAAATCGTTCGAATTATTCGTAGATTTGGAGAAAAAAAACGGGTCCGAAGAGAAATAAGAAACTAGCCCGCCTTCAACATGAAATCTCTGGGGCTTCCATGCAGACGAAATCGAATCCTTTTTCTGTAAGCGCATCATTTTGCCGAGCCAATCAAAATGCAGGGACCTCACAAACTAGGCAATGAAATCAAAGGATTGAAAGAGCAATTTAAAAACAAAATAAGAAATATCTGCTAGGATTTCTTTTGCTACAAGCTTTTCCCCTGGACTTTGACGGTACAACATACATGGATGAGTGAAGAGTTAAATATGGATAATAAAAATAATCAAGTGTAAATATAGAAGTTCATATCATGTAATTTTGCTCTTGATTAAAATTTGCACTTCCGCTTAATTCGTACAATTTTTAACACCGTAGGATTACAAGCCGAATTGCACTCCACTCAGTTCTGACTTTTACCATTGAGCTACAATCCCGTACAAGATGACTTGAAACTCTGCTCGCATTTAGAGCATTCTTTAAATAAAGCCCACATCGAGCTCCCCCTTCAATGTTAATTTGTGTGCACGTTCAAATCTGGAATTCATTACGTTTACGACCAAAATTCTTTTCGACTTGAAATAACTAAAATAAATAACCGGTAGCATAATAATAAGAGTAATATATATTATAATAATAATATATATATATACACAGATAGAAAATTAATTAAAGGAAAAACGGAGGTAAGTTTAATTAGAAGACAACAGGTATTTTTAAAGTCCTCTTTTTTAAATAGCAAGGGATGTACTATTTTTCAATTCTAGCGGAAGATCATTCCAAACTTTAACTGAAGCATATTTAACATTAAACTTACCATAGTTCAAATTTGGTTTGGGAAATGAAAGATTAGCTTTAGAGAGAGTGCTATACTTGAGCAAAATAGTGACTAAAGATATCAGGTATTAGATGATTGGCTAAAAACGAAAGACTTCCAAATTTTTAACGAGGTTTACTACTTGTCCTAGGGTCAACAAATGATATAGCTCTAATTGCACGTTTTTGGAGACATGAATAGGTTTTAATTTTGAGTGGTAATTGCTTCCCCAGGTCAATGAACAATATGAAACATATAGGTAGACGAAACTGTAGTATAGGTTTTTTAAAGAACAAATGTTAAGATGCCTATATAGCTTTGCAAAGTACTCCAATGGATTTTGCCATTTTTCTTGATATTTCATCAACATGCATGTAGATCCCATTTTAAATGTTCATCGATTTTTACAGTCCAAGAAATTTAGTACTGGTCGTTCTATTACAGCTTGGTGAGAAAAACACGTTTTGTAAACGTTTTGATTTTTGTTTTGATGTGAAGATTAACAAGTTGGTTCCCTGCTAGCAGAGGTGTCTTGGTAAAATGGAAAGCGAAGGAGACTGACCTCTGCCGACATCAGACGCTTTCTCCGTCGCACATACGTAATTTCCTTGGCAACAAGTGACGTTATCCCACGCGAGACATTACGCTGTTCTTGCACCCGTTAATCCGCAGTTTTCACGCGAAGGCTGTGCTTGTGGATAAAAAGAAGAAATTCGTCCGGATATGTTCAGAACCCCTCCAGCTTCGCCATTGTGCCGAAAATTAGTCCGCCAAGACCTATTCTCATCCAGCGCCAATCCAAATGGAAAGGAAGGAGATTTGCTTTCGAGATGATATCAGGTCCTCACAAACAATTTTGAGAAAGTAGATAATAAAGCCATTGGTTTGTAACGAGTGTTTTACTACCACCTTTAGAGGAATTACTTTCGCAATTCTCATAAGATCTGGAAAATGCCTGTTCAGAGACTGTGTTGAAAATATAACTTAGTGGTTGAAAAATAGCTTCCGATATGCATTGTATATATTTAATGTTAATATTTTCATGACCGGGTAATTTAGAACAATTTAATTCATAAATGATCTAAAACTCTATAAGGGGATATGGTTTGCATTTTACCGAGATTTAGAGCCTGAAGCTAACTTCATCCAATGCGTAAATGATTTATCAATTGTAGAAGTTTTTTTAGCGAGCGAGACACAGATTGTTGTAAAAATAGATGCAATTTCATTGCGGTCTTTGTAGTTTTTTACCATTGTACATGCATGTGTTCTAAAAGAGATATAGAGTGCGATTTAAGTTTCTCTCTATTAATAATTACTATCAGTGAACAGACAGAAGCAAACAACATTCAACATATTTATCCTTTATTCCACCCCTACTCAATAGAACAGACTGCATGCATAGAGAAGGCCTTAGGCGCTATATCTAGCAAGTGCTGCAAATAAAACGCTGCATGCGAGGGCCTTTAACACACTCAACGCCACTGAGCTGCTTTCGATTCTTGCACAGCGCAAAACCAACTTCCGCAACGGTACGACTGCTCTACGTAATCCACGAGAGAACGAAGGCCTTATGCAAAAATGGCCGTCTTTATCATGAAAACGAAGCTACTCAACCACATTTAGCTTATTTGGAACAATTAATATCACCATTTCTTTGAGCACGCCATAGTATGAATGTGAGAAGTTTGATAGCTTGGACTTCAATTGCTGCAAAGATATTAGCTTTCAAAAACTAGAAAAATCCTGAGGCTAGTCAGTCTACATTTAGTTCTGCCATAGAAACCTCTGCCATAGAAATATCTTAGTACCATTTTACATTATCACAACCAAACTTCTCAGTATCACTACTCTTGGTATACTCTTTAATATGAAGGCATTCGAATTGACCAACGGCACTTCGTCCTATTTTAAGGAAATCACAATTTTTGCATAAGGTCCACAGCTGTACACTACTAAGACCAAACAAAAGCGATCAAGTTGCACTGCCGCAATCGACTATGCCATATGAGTTTGAGCGTGAAAGCTTGCAAATTTAGCAAAGTATCACTGCCTTATGTTTCTACTCACAACAGCGGTTCACGTTACGGAGGGGAATAATAATGAAGAATATGTCATCAGGTAAAAAACACACATTAGGTTTACGTTTTTGTGTTGGGTAAGTTTTCCCTGCTAGCAGAGGTCTCTCTCCGTCTTGGTAAAATGGAAGGCGAGGGAGAGACTTCTGCCGACATCAGACGCTTTCTCTGTTGCGCATGCGTGAAGTTTCCTTGGCAACAAGTGATGTGATCTCACGTGTACTTATGAGGGCACGAAACAACTGTAACAAACAACTGACGCGTAAAGCCATTTCCGGTAAAACGTGTTTTCGAAACTGGTTTGACTCGTCCATGAATGTGGACGGCAAGTGTCGGATGTCGGCAGAGGTCTCTCCCTCGCCTTCCATTTTACCAAGACAGAGAGAGACCTCTGCTAGCAGGGAAGGGTAAGTTATGCGTTTAGGTAAGATTGAGAGGATCAATGCTTGTTCGTCAAAACGTGAAGCAGTAACAACTTTTATATATAGAAGAATCGCATTTGCCTGGTCTTGTCGCTACTGGGACTTCCATAATAATCTAAGATCGCTACGACACTAGCCTGTGGTCGATCCGATCATAGTTAGGATGTAATATAGGTTATTTCATACTTGACACGGTTTTCTTTGTTATTCAGGAGGCTTTATTTGCCATACATACCCCCATTGTAAATGCAAGGGATGTATGGAAAAGTTCCCGAGATGAACTTTTCTCGTACATCCCTTGCATTTATAACGAGCAATTTTGCGAAAACCTCGTCAAGTATGAAATAAGACACTTAAATACCTCGAACTTCGGCAATAAGCCCTATACATCCCGAGGGCCGTATATATGGCTTATTGCCTCCGTTCTCGGTATTTAACTCTCACTTATAGAATAACGGAAGGTGACACTGAGCCACAAAGTAGCATCGAAGCCTGCTTTCCAGTGGGTCTGAAACCCAAAGGAGTTTTTGGCTTTGTATATGCTTTCTATAACTATTTTAACCTTTAAGAAGTAATGTAGAGTATTAGGAATGGATGTAAATCTGGCCAAGAGGTTTCAAAAACACCACACAAACAGAACAATTTAGACCACATTCCCGAATAACGGTAGGAAACTATCGAGCATAGTACCCCCCTGCGAGGAGTTAAGCGAGTCATAGCGGGGGGGTTGCAACACCCTGAACACACCCACCCTGGATCCGCCTCTGCCCTGAACCAGATTTACATCTTACGAGGTGCAACTAGCTTTTTTTAAAGTGCTAACAAAATAACTGCCATTTTCATGGGTGGACTGAACATTCGAACCTGCATTAGTTGATCACCAATAAAATTAAATAGAACGAACGTTGATTTGTGTCTACGATGCTTTACCACGTTCGAGTGAGCAGTTAACGCGATTCTGAGAGCGGTGCTCGATTGAGTGTCGAAAAACGAAATCCTGAACCAATCACGAGCAAGTAAAGACGCAATGAACCAATCAGGAACTAAGTAACCGTGATTGGTTTTCCTTGAACCAATCACGAGGAAAAGTAAACGCAATCTATCTATTAGATACTGCAGCAAAAAATCTCCTAATGAGTTACACGCCACAGTGGGCCGGGAAAATTTGTCATGCTAGTAGGAGCCATTTAATTCAGCTTATTTGATAACATGGTAACTGAAGTACTTGAGACTACATACTGTGCAAGACGGCTTCACTCGGGATGGTTTTAGCAAAAAAAGAGTTTCCGAATTGTTCTGTATTGGAGGAGAGTCGTCGTTCGACCTAGTTCTGCCATAACCTGGTAAGAGGTAGTGGCTTAATCCCGGTTTCTGGGAAACTACCCACCCACCCACCCCTCCCTTGGATATGCATCGTTCTATTATTGATTAACCATTAAAGGTTACGGTGAAGTGTGGGGGAGGGGTGGGGCAAAAAGGTTACGCTCCGCTGGCAGAAAGAACGAAAGCTCTGGTTTCAAATAGAAATTACCGAGGGCTTAATTAAGTTATAAAGCAATCACCTAATTACTTTTCCACACTCAATCGAAAACCGCTCTTCAAGCCTTGGGCTGGAGTTGCTGTTTGTAGCTGCCAAGACTCGATAGACAATTCATTATAGTGTAATGTTTGCTCGACTGAATTTCCCCCTTTTCTAGAAAACGGACGTCATATTAAAGGAAATATCCTAATGTAATTGTCAAATATAATTACGGTATTTCTTTTCTTTTACTTACAAACAATAATATCATGGATTCTTGAGACAATAATATTCCTATGTCTGTACAATTTTACCTAAATCGAAGTGATACGTTTTTTGGAAACTTTGTGTAAATTAAGGAAATTCCACGTTTTTGAAGTCCAACATGTACAATCACACGACTATTTCAAACCCAAATATACACAATGCACAGAGAAAGAATCGTGTTCGCATTTAGCGTTGAGCTGCTTTTGGTAGATAAGAATCCTCAAGCGATGAAAAGAGAAACGCCATATCACATCAAGAGAAGTCGGTCCCTAGCCCGCAAAAAAATCCCTACTCCATTGCAGGCTACCGCAAAACCAAAACCTAACAAAGTTAAGGGCCTCACTGAGACATAATTGCATCCAAAAAGACTCACAAGCCACTCAAGTTAAAAACCCAAAGTGACCCCACCAAACTCATCTCAAGTTTTTCGACTTGTATAATTTTCTTTTTTTTTCCTAGAAAAAAACTGAAAACCAATTCATTTAAGTGCTGATAATTTCAACAATTCTTCTTTAGAGAGTACCCGCGAGAGTTGTATTGCATTGTTGTTCTGTACCAAAGAGACGGCAGCACGTATGCAGACACGATTCTCACTCTTAAAAATCTCGGAAACTATCCCACGGAGTTGACCTCCAGATAGCGCCTCCGCCCTCCATTCTCGCGTTCCTCCATGGAGACGAGCTTACCGAAGCACGAGACGCACACTCGTACAGGGTCGTACAGCTGTTCATTAGGGACGGGCAGCTTGTGGTCTGAACACGTGCCACAGAACACTTGACCGCAATTCCTGTTGAAGGAGGATTCGCCTGTCAGCGCGTCTTCTGGGTGTTTTTACTTTCCGGGAGTTAGATTTTGGGTTACCTGTGGTGCGCGTCGTTCCTACCACAGGAAACCCAAAATCAAACACCCCAGACAAACCGTTAGGATGTGTCATGTGAGAAGCCGTTATATTCACAGTCTGGGCCGGACACAATTATTTTCAGCAATTTTCATATGAACTGACGAACCTCGCGCACATGTGGGATGGTTAAAATCAAAGCAAATATGGATCACTTCAATCAAGCATTGTAACAGCCTCCTTCGTAGCCTGCGTCGAATCCGAACTGAACCCCGGTTGAGTCCGTCTGCGAAACAGCGACAGAAAGCTTGTTCTGGACCCCAACGAAGTACCAGGATATATGTAGTCGATTCTGATTGGCTTTTACTAATGCTCATTCTTACACGTCTTCTGACTGGCCATTCAACTGTCACCAGCCTGTCACCAGTGCGACTTACGGCTAATTTACATTTCAAAATGTGGCGGCTTTTATACACGTCGAGAAGAGCAATGATATTTGTACAATATCAGTTTGAAATCGAGATTCGTTTGCTAGAACAAGAGCAGTTGACCGGAGTTGAGTTCGGATGTGGCACATACTAGATATTTCCAAGCTGCATGGGAGATTTGTTTGTGTGTTCCTCGAACGAGCATTTTGTAGTGACAGATTCTATTTAATGTGTTCGGCAAGTTTCCTTTCATGTCGCACTAAACCACGGGCAGCCTATTATGTTACATTACTTCAAATCCTGACCCGAAATTGAAATAAACCTAACCTTTTCCGATAGTAAAACACAAGGAAACGACGACAGAGCTCGTCTAGGGCGAGAAATCTCAAGTAAACAGCTGACCACGTGCAAACGAACAGTTTCGACCGAGCGGCCTCTGACATGAACTGCCCATCATAACAATATTCGAGGTGACAGTTGAATGGCCAGTCAGAAGACGTGTAAGAATGAGCATTACTAAAAGCCAATCAGAATCGACTACATATATCCTGGTACTTCGTTGGGGGTCTAGAACAAGCTTTCTGTTGCTGTTTCGCAGACGGACTTAACCGGGGTTCAGTTCGGATGCGACGCAGGCTACCTCCTTCACATACTTTCTTTTGGCTCGTCACTAGTTGGGAGGAATGCGTGACGAGACAAACGAACGTCTGCGAAGGAGGCTAGCATTGTAATCGAGGAAGGAGACTTTTAACTGTTTGTAAACATTTAGAGTGCATATAAGCCCTGGCCAGTTACGCGTTTTTTGAAAAGCTTAGACCTTAAAAAGGTAGGGAAAAAATACCGAACATTTTTGTTTTCATTATTCTTTTGGCGGCTAAACTTCCAAATTTAGACTTCATTTCCGCGCACGTCAGGGAACTGGGACGAGAATGAAACGTGACATCATCAACAGAACTCATCACTTCGCTGGTATAAAGCGACGTACCTCTCGTTGGCATATTTGCAAAAGAATAGGTAACTGAGAAAGATGATAATATCGCGATAAAGTTTTCAGAGAGCTTTACTCGGCAAGGCCTTTCATGCAATGGCAGATCGAGCGTCTTCTGTTGATGACGTCAAACTAGATCAAGTGCCAATTTTGGAGCTTGATTTCGGTCCACAGGCAACCCAAGACACGTTTTTGGGCAACTTTGAACGGCCAATATACCACGACAAATAAATCAAATCAACCAGTCTGATCAATGTGGGACCTGTTTTTCTGCACACTGCGCATGACCGTTAGTACACTACAGAGCTGAACTCTCTTTTTTACGTTTTCCATCAAAAGTTCATAATATTTTTAAGTTTTATATAGTTTCATTTGATAAGTAGTTTACAACATTCGCGTTCATGTTGTATCAGCCTATCTCTCGCCTCCGGCTCGAGATTGTATAGGCTGACACAACACTCCTGCTCACGTTATAAACACTACATAAAACACGCACGCCCGTCTCTAACCCTTAAGTAAGGTATGACAGCTGATAAAATACGGGTCATACTTGGATGTTTCAATTCCCTCTACTGACCGGCAGTGGTGCTTCCTGTTGGCAATCCAAAACCCAGTATCACAATTGGCGCAGTTCGTCGCAGCGTGGTCGGGCACCCATCGGATCGGATCGACCTCTCCGTCGTCTACTTGGATCCAGCTCGACTCGTCAGCACTACCACACGACAGTGGAGGGTGATCACCGCTTAAGGATGAGTCTGGAAGGGAACACTATCAAACAATAACCACGGTTAAAGGGATTCAAACTTAATTCCAATCCAAATTCTAATTCGACCTTGGAGTTCGTCGGAATACTTAAATATAAGTCTCTGGCTTGGGAGACCCGGTAACGGCTTCCCGTATCTTCGACGTAAAATTAACCAGGCATTTATTTTTATTTATTTATTCGATATTGACCACCACCAAACTGAAAAAAGGTTAACCCAATCAACAAATAAACCATCATCATAACAAAGACCACATCAGAATTAGTAGGAAAATGGAAACTGAGTAGCAAGCTTTCAAAAATAGCAAAAATAAGAGACGTTTGTATGGATCGGATGGACAAGCACAGGGCTCGAAATTGCGCCCGATACGGGCGTAAATACGCCTAGGTTTTTTCGTTTTACGCCTAACGTTTTCCACTTAGGCGTAAAATTTTGGAGAATTACGCCTAAAATTTTTAAGCTGGGCATAAAATTACGCCTCCTTTCTTTTCTTAATTTCGAGCCCTGAAGCATCCCTCCCAATCCATACAAACGTCGCTTTTTCTGCAACTTTTGAAGGCTCGTCACACAGTAAATATCCAACGAAACGTCCCCAAGCTCGCTAAACTTACTAATTTCGATGTGCTCTTTCTTGTGATGGAGTTATGTCTTAATTACACTAACTTTACGAACTCTGTCCCAGTCCTTTTTTGTTAGTGGCCAATGGTAACTGAAGTTGACGACTGACGAGTTGGCAAACCTTGTACACCACAATATTTTAATATCTTATCTTGCCGATTGAATGAATGACTAACAGGGAAGGAAAGTCGCCTCTTTGGCTAATAAAGGACAGATGGCTAAACCAGCTTCTGTTAACAACTAGAGCGGATTTCAATTGAGTGTCGGAAGTGTTTTGGTTTTGCGTTTACGAAGCTCTCTTATTGGCTGAGAAAGTAAACCAACCAATCAGAATCCAAAGTAAAACCAAACGCAAATTGGTTTTAGTTTTGCTTTGTTTTGTCATTGGCTCACAGGGAAGCCATTTATGAGTTACTTGTGATTGCTCTCTCTCCTATGATTGGCTGGCTGTGGGTAATTTGCGTTTGGTTTTACTACACTCAACTGAAAACCGCTCTATCAAGTCACCGGCTGCAATGTTTTAGCGCAAATCCCTCTTCCTTCCCCAACCATATCAATCACCAAGTACCAGTTGCACAGTTTATATAGACTCACCACTTCATCGGCTAGATCACTCGCTCGGCCAGGCAAACCGGTGTCTGTGTTACCCGAAAGTCTCTTCCTGCGTTCTTCGATTACCTGGCAATACAGGGTCTCAAACTGTGCCTGGTATGCCATCTCGATCTGCCGTAGCCTGTCCTGAAGAGGATCTGCAATGGATGTCAATCCATCGCCATCTAGGTATCGAGAAAACACACTAGAAGAACTTAGCTTCAACGTGCCGAGACTCGCACTATTTTGCGTACTGGCGCTTGTGCTAGCTTGCCGACTAATGCTAGTTTGAGTGCTTATTTCCGTCGTTGACGCACGTGGATCAGTAGAATTGTCAGTGTTAAACAGATCACGAGGTTCTAGATCTTCGCTGTTATCAGCGTTGTCTGCTTCATCAGAAGTCCTTGGAATTTCGCTGCTATTATCAGAGTCTACAGTATTCTCGATAGTTTTGGTTTCTTTATTTTGAGGACTCAAATCCTCGTTAGAGGAGCAATCCAGCTTTGTGGATACCCCCCTTTGGTCGTCACCTACTACTCCTTCACCATTAACAAACTCATCACTCGCAGCGCATTCTCCATTGTCGGTCAAAGTATCACTTTCTGTCTCGCTTCGATCAAGGATCACAGTAGCAGTGCTACTCGACATGCTGGAGTTCATCTCATCCAAGGTGCTCTCCGTACATGATACAACACTCGCTGTAGACGAATCCGCGCTGTAGTACACACTTTTGCTGCTTTCCGAATCGGGAACACTCGCACTTATGCCACTATTCCTAATTCCATTAGACACAGATCCATTCTTGTGAACCACTAAATTTCGACAACGACAGCAAACACCATTCCTATAGTCAGTAGCGTCCTTGTTAATATTGCCTAGATGTCGATGGACATGATTCTCTGTACAATTATTGTAACAGTTTTTGCAAGAGCCATTCCTAGCGCACGCCACTAAGTCTCCATCAGACTTAGAGGAGTTAACGTTAGCCAAATGGCTTTCTCTCAACTCCAGATTTGTGTCGCTGTAGTTGAAGGAAAAGCGGGGTGCCGTTGGGGACGTGTACGCGCTGTTCTCGGACTCCACGTTGCTCGCAATTTCTCCGTAATCTGCGAAGGGCGTTGGGTAGGCTAGGAAGACTGATGACCATAGCTTCAGGCTTCGAACATGACAAGAGGGTTCAAGAACCTTTCAAACGAAAATAGAAGAATTTCAATACATATATCACAAAAAGGGTCAATTTGGTACCTACCATACTACTGATACTTAGGTTTACAATGTATATCTAAAATTGAGATTAGCAAGATAGCACGCCCAAATACAATCATCAAACGAAAATAAAAGGTTGTATAGCGACACCACAAAAAGGGTCAATTTGGTACCTACTATACTACTGTTACTACTACCTAAAATTCAGATCAGCAAGATAGCGCGCCCAAGTACCATCACCGACACCACAAAAAGGGTCAATTTGGTACCTGTCATACTACTCTTACCTAGTTCAATTTCGAAAAGAATTATTGAGATTAGCAAGATAGCGCACCTACAAACACCAAGTTTTTGCATATATAATGCAATATATAAATCAATTTGATTAATAAAAAACCTGTTACTAACCTGTTCACCACTAGTAGTGTACAAGAGATTCCTAAACTCTTTTTTCTTAGGGATAAGAAATGACCACACAGAGAGCGTACGTGACTTGACATTCTCCTTCTCCTTGTGCCTCTCATACTCACTGTTACACAGGAATGTGCCAAACAGACACGAGTATGTGTGCTGGACAAGCTTGACCTGTGCAAAATATTCAAAGAGAGCACGTTCTGACTAGATCATCATACAGAAGCGTTAACAGCCTTGAAAACGAGGGAAATTGTGGGGAAGCGATTCTAGCGTGCGGTATCATGCAATCGATATTGCACGGGCAATGCAATCCCTGATATGTCCCTTTATTTGCAATGGCAATGAGCTAATTAGAAAATGTGAAACTCAGCAGTTGTTATCAAACATTGAATTCCAATTAGTTCTAGTCTACAAAATTAAGATTTATATGCCACTCAATCATACCAGGAATGATTCATTGAACTCAAACGAGCAAGGGAATTGTCTTAGTAGTTGATGCACACAGTCCAGCCACTGCAAAAACACAGGGCATCGCTCGTTCTCATCAGTATCATACCCATGGCCACATCTATCAGCAAACCTGTGACCAAACTCCAGCCACTCACGATCGATGAGGACCTTGAAACCCTGAAAGGAATTACACAACTGGTATGAAAACATACAAATGAACCAAATTGCCTAGTAAGTATAATCCACCATAGACAGACAGACAGACAGAGATAGTTTATTGGAGTCGTATACATGGTGTACATAGACTTTTGTCCCAACAAAGAATTAAGTAGAACGCTAGCTATTTGGTGTTTTTACAACGATGATCTATCTCGTAAGTGCACTTACACGACTGTATTCACCTTACAAGTGTGCCTCTTAATTGAAAGCTGTTATATACAAACTTCGCTGCAATGTGTGCTACTGCAGATGGCGGGTTGATGATTATGTTAAATAGCTGATTGTCTGACATATCTGTTGAAAAATTTAGAGCTTGGAGAAGTTTTGACCTCAGATCGTTGTATAGGTATTGCATTTGACAACAAAATGAAATTCATCTTCAACATTCTCGCAACACGTTGGACAGATTCGTTCTTCGGGAAGCTTATAAGGCCTTAAGCACCTGCCTCTTTCAATAAGTAACCTATGGTTGCTAACTCTTAGCCTTGTTAAAGCAATTCTATGCTTTATTATTGAGGTGTGTTCCAGGAATTTCTCAAGCTCGTAATTTTTCTTAAATAACCTAAATGTTCGTAGCTTGTTTTTTGAGCGGTGAATTTTTTCTGTTGTCATCAAATAGATCACTTTCCCATTCTTGTATTTCAATGTCTTTAAGCCGTAATTTTATTTGATCAAGAAATCTACGAATATTTAGATTATCGTTTCGTTGCAGCCATATGTGGCCGAAACCTAAACTGAAAATATTTTTTTCGACCAGAAGGTAGGTTTCGCAGCTGATAAATTTAGGTCTAAATAGACCATCTTTGCAGGCACAGAGTCTTCTTTGCATATCAGTTTAGTCCAATATTTGATGCTTCTGAAGGTTGAAAGCATTTTGATGGGAAATCTTCCAAGTTCAGCTCTACATGCATTGTTAGAAGCTGTTTTGCTTGTACCAAGTAGCATTTTGCAAAATTTTAGATGCACACTCTCTATGGGGTCATTCTGTTTAGGGGCGCCGTCCGCTCCCCAAATTTCACTCCCATATAATAATATTGGGTTAACAAGTGTGTCGAAGAGCTTCAAAGTTAACCTAATATTAGATCTGAAGTGCAGGCCCATTTCTTTTCTGAGTTTGAAGAGTGCCTTTAGAGCCATATACATGTTTCAAGTTTCAACTGATAAGTGCATTACATGTTTCAAGTTTCAACTGATAAGTGCATTACAGGAATTAGTCATCCGTTATGATTTATGTACCTCAATGGACCTGTAATACGGGTCCAGGAGTAATTCAGCCAGGGTCACTATCTGTGTGGTCCTATCCCAGCCATCACTGCAGTGCACCACCACAGGTCTGCTGTCATTATGTATTGAATGCACTACAGTCGCTGCAGCCTTTATCACCAAGGACATGTGCTGAAGCCAGTTTGTTTTCTCTAGTGATGACCACCAGCTAAAAGTTACAACAGAATGTAGAAATTAAAACAGTCCACAGAACAGAGAATGACTACGTGATCATCAGGTTGTGACCAGAGGGCCAACTAGGGGTGGACAATCCCATTGAGGGGAGGCACTTTTTGCATTGCCCTTTCTCTCATGCTCCAATGTTAAAAAAACACTGAAACATCTGTTACAGAGACTCTGTTACGCAGGGCTTGACATTATTATATTTTCTCAAGGTCTAAACATAAATATTTGGTCGGCAGAAATGTTTGATCGCCACAGCACGAAAATCGAAGCAAGTGTTGATACAAACTGCACCCGCATTTGTTCTAAAAAAAACGCTGAATCAATGTCGAGCCCATGATACGTTTTGAAGAGAAGCTTGAAAAACAAAATGGCGCCTAGCCGAACATGGCGATCAATTACAAGCCCATTGCGACTTCGTTTGGGGCGATTTTTTTAATAGGAAACTGGTTATTGAGTTGCAGTCTAGATAGTTTTTTTTATTAGAAATACCAAAGAATAAGGGTTAAATGGGTAAGTCGCCAGCTTGAAACCAGTTTTGCAAATTTGGTTGCCAGGGCAAAAATATTAGTTGCATTGCCGACCAGTAGGTCTGTTACGTATGATTTTCAGTCGTATCTTGTGTGTGTACAACACATCTTTGCCTAGTGGGTAAAAGAGTGTCGACTACAAAGAAGTAGCCATGGAATTATTTTCAAGACACTCTTTTCAGTTTCTAGAACTGTTATCGGTATGTACAGTAGAAGCTCCATTGAACAAACATAATGTCCACAGATGACAGAAAGCTTACTTGGGAAGGTCTTGAGATCCTGAACACAGAGCCCTTAGGCTGTGAAAGCTCTTCCTGATGCTGTGGATGTTGGCCAGGTTCATGAACATAATCTCACAGTTAGGATAGTACTCTGGTGATTTAACCAGTATATACCAACATTAGTTACGTTATTCTATACTGCTCGGCTAAATTTAAGTTTCTTTAATATAGAAAGAGTCGCATAACACATGACTACGTGGTTTTCTTGTGTCCAGTAGATTGTAAGAAATGCTCACTTGAGGTTTGTAATAAAGATGCAAAGTCCACACCATCTACTTATCGATATTGTTGGGTAAACCGATCAATAATCTCTATCGTTTAGGGAGTTTAGTGTGGACTTGTGTCCATCGGTGATTCATTGGTTCCTGTCACAAAGCGGCCTTTTGAAATCATGGTTGGCACATTAGCATAACAATTGTAATGTTTATCAACACAAAGTATCGCTATATACATGTACCATGTTTGTCAGAAAAGGTAACCCTTTCATATACCTTTTACTAAACTTTTCACTTGAGTAACCCCTTAAAATACTTGAATGAATCAGCCATTAGGTGCGTCTGTTCGAGATATTTTGAAAGGCCCATTTAAATACCTAAATTACAGTTTTCCCTACCCTTTTCTATACTTTCTATACTTTTCTATACCTCCAGCCTGAAAAGGTACACCTATCGGACAGAGCCTCCCCGTATAGTCCATTATAGGGAGATTAGAGGGGTGTTACACATCTCGTAGGGGAAGTTTGATGGCTGTTTCTTTAATGTTAGCGACAAAGCATAACACTTGGTCGGCTCGAAGTTCATCTGGCATTTTCTTGCCCAAGATGCAAGAATCGATACACGTATGTCTTCCTGCAGGTTTAGATGGTCCTCAGGTGGCATGTGACTGCAAATTATGCCGTTCACTAAAGCTGCCACCCGCTTAGACATGTTAGGACTGTTCATGGAGCTCACAGCTAGCTGTAATTCTGCTAACAGAGTCAACAGCCCCAACAGAGCTAACATCCCCAACAGAGCTCTAACCCCCAACAGCGCTAACAGGCCTAACCGCACTAACAGGCCTAATAGTGCTAACAAAGCTAACATCCATGAGGTCTTGTCAAATTTAATAATGCACTCCCATTGTTCTCATGCTTCCACTTACATGTAATAGGCAATATTCGTATTCACACGGACGAGCTGGAACGAACACTCAATGGAGGCTCGTGCGGGGGAATTCGCTAAAAACTATTTAGCATTAGAAAAGATTCCCCCGCACGAGCCTCCATTGAGTGCTCGTTCCAGCTCGGCCGTGAGAATACGAATATTGCCTATTGTAGCTTTTCAAGACTTCAAGCATACATTGCATTTAAACAACATACTGAAATCCATCTTCTGTTTGTTACAGGATAAAATTACAGTCACAAACATGCTGTACAGACTGTACAGTGGAGAAAAATACATAAAATTCATTGATACTTATGCCGATCAAGGGTTCAAATGAGACAAGTTAGATGCTATATAAAGCCTCAGACAGAATAATTAACACAAAAGTCATGTCATAACATTTACTTAAACTCGAGCTAGTCAGTAGTCAATCAATATTAGCGAACTTCAGATATTAGTGAGACAACGACTACAAGTACAACTTTCAACAACTGAGGAATATTACATGAACAACAAATACTCTCAGTAGCTCGTTCTCATGTCTCTAGCATTGTTTGGCAGAATTGGAAGATATCTATTTGCCTTCCGAGTGGGATATTTTGAGTTCAAAAGCAGTACTCATAGTAAAACTCTTACTCAAATCTAAAGCTCACTAATATCGAAGTCAAACCCTGCTTTATGGACACCTTGTTATTATGGACAGTGTTTAGGTCCTGACTGACAGAAAGCTTGTACCACTTGTACCAGCTCATAAACCTTGCTTAAACTAATCCACGTAATTGATACAGACACCATGTTAATACAGACACTATTAGTGGTCTCCACAATGCCCATATTAAAGGTTTAGACTGTACTAAAAACCATATCATTTTGTGACCCTTGGAAGTTAGTATACCCAATATTAGAAGAACATCTTCTTTAGTCAATATACATACCTGTGTACTCAAACCCTCCTCCTTTTCCCCTGTTAGCAAGGGCAGCAGTATAGGACCGTGCATCCACAATAAGCACTTGCTTTGCCTTAGGGGTCACACTCTCTTCTTCATGACAGTCCAGATCACCATTCATGGTGGGACCACCTTCAATGCCATTCATATGAATGCCATTGCCATTCTGTGTTGCCTTCATAGCAGGGTTACTGTCTTTAGCACAAGCTTCTCCAATGGCCTTAAGTAGTGTCTCATCCTCAGCATTTCTCCAACCAAACCAGCCAACTTCTGGTTGACTACAGCGTGCTATTACAGTGCCATTTGTCATGTGCCTTTCAAAACAAAAAGGAAAAACTAATTTGCATTATACATCACATTATAACAGAGGATCCATTATAGATCACATAATAACAGAGGATCAGGGATGAAAATGTGTACAGTACACACTAAAATGGTAAACTAATAGGGGCCTACATGTTTATAGATGGTTTGCACTCAATCCCAAGAGATTCAAATGACAAAGGGCATGGCAGCCATGTTGATGTACAGAACAAAAGAAGCTAATGAATAATCTATTCTTAACTGTACACCAACATGGCGGCTACGACGTAACGTGCAAAGGGTCTATTATGGACCACCAGTGTGTATAAACTAGTTTACGCTCCAGGTCCATATCCACAATTGAAGGGCTGTGTGCAAAAACAGTTAAGTGACTCCTGTCACATTCTAAATTCTCCTTCAATTTCTTTGTTTTCTAAGGGAGAATTTAGAACGTGATCAAGTCACTTAAGCCCTTTTTTGCACACAGCCCTTCAATTATTAATGGAGGACGGGTGTGCGAGTGCCATAGGCATGCAACAAGTGCTGCACAAATTACCAACAAAGGTATGAGAAGTTTCAAATGTCAACAAATTTAAATGCGCTTTAGCAAAGGTAGGACTTAGCACAAATTTAACTTGTAATATTTATTGTCTTGTTTGCCATAGCCTTTGATTCATCATACGTACTATAATGAATCAACAAAAAAACAAAATTCAACCACAGAATCTGTTTTCTGGATTAGGAGACCAGGGTCAGCTAGAAGCCTATACAGTCACGTAAATAAAGTTATTTATTTTTAATTTATTTACTTAATTGAAGGGCCTTGTGCAAAATAGGCACAAGTGACCATTGAACCGAGTGACACACTTTGCTCTTATTTACATTCGCTAAATTCGTTTTATGAAGTTAAGTAATGGTCCAGATAAGAACTGTAATATAATCCATTGTTCTGCGGCAATGAGCCTCCCCACATACGATTTTGCTTGAATATGCCTTAAGTGCTTTAGGAGGTATCTACATTCCAAACTACGCCTCGAAAATAAAGTATTTTTTTATGCTATTGGCTCATTTTCTGTGAAAACACAGAGAAGCCACCATCCAGCCAATCGGATATAGAGAAAACAAAGGATTTTTCGATCACAAATTTGAGAACTTTTCCCATACACGATATTCTTCGAAATTAAACCATAGTTAGTTTGATCAAAACTAAATTCAAACCACAAAATAATATCGAATGAAAATGCATTATTTCGATGGGTTTCTATTGAATTTATAAGTATCAACCAATGAAATTACGAGAAAGAATAATAGAAAATTAACACCTTTTAACATTCCTTGCCGTAGACACTACAGTTCTTATCTGGACCATTACTTAAATATTATGTACATTGTGACGATTCTAGTATGTGAAAATGCTGATAATACAAAACTCAAGATTTGCCCCCAAAATTGGTGTTTCTCTCAAGGGTTATCATGGTACCCCAAGCCGTTGAACCTGGGTTCAATTCCCGGCTTTTGCATCCTAAACATTTGTTTTCGCTTTCCCTCTCGAAATATCCATAATATCATTCAATTAGTCTATTTCATGCCAATATTGTTAGAAAACAACAAGAAAAATAATCATAAATAACCTTAATAGCGAAATATCTACCTGTTACCTACATGTAGTTCCCTATTGTGTGAAATATGCCTCTCCTACTCTGTTTTAGAACTGTGAGCTTGTCTACCAGAGAGCCGAGTCAAACATGAGTTAACGATGTTCGTGGTCATTTGGTTTTGGATTCTTTTGGGTTTCAAGCCTTCCATTAAGGTCCGTTCGTGACATTTTCGTTTATTGTTGCCTGATATGTTCATTCTGGTTTTATTCTTTCGTTGCCATATTTTTTTTCAAATTTGAATACATTAGTCCTTTCTAGATAATTAAAACTTCGCTTCATGCAAGTGCACTTTACAAAAGGAACATTGTTTAAGTACTTACGTTCTCACACCTTCACTTATTAGCTTGATCACAAAATGGAAGTTATTACACGAACGACCAAATTTCAGATGCTTAATTTGCATTTTGAAAATTTAATCTTTCCGAAATCCTCACGAGCTATATCCCCATAGCTAACACGAATACAACATGATTCCCTTCGGATTACCTACGGACTCGACACGGACCGAAAAGAATTGTGCATACACAGCAAAAGTTTCCCCAGGGGAACGCCATAGGGTTTCTTTTAAAGAATATTTTATAAGTCTGAAGGCGAAGCACAAACGAGGCCCGACACAATTATCTTTGGAAGCTCAGACCATGAAACTTACCGAAATGGCCTTCTAAACTCCAGAATATTAACAGTGTCTGAGTACATCTCCAGCGATAACGAACTGCCTTTTAGTCTACAGAGTTGCTTTTTCGAAAATGCTACGTTTTATTATTTTTCTCAAAATCTAAACATCTTATAACCCTAGGACTTCGTAGAATAGGTGCACAGAAAAAATGAGCAAAAACTTTTGATAATAGTTTTATAAAAAAAAGAAAAAGATAGTCATTTACTCCACATCACAACGACATAAAACTAAGGTCAGGGCGGTGGGAATTATTTAATAAAATGCAACTAAATAATGACCAAGTTACAGCAATTCTAAAACAAATTTTGGTCTAAATTTTCTTCATTTTCGTCATGTACACCAACTTCGTGTGCGAGGCCAAATGTTAGTGTTATTCCAACAAGAATCTCCACTCTTCATCGCTTCAGCGTCGTCTCTCCTGCTTGGTTTCCAAGGTGAAAGAGAAATAATCCTTCTTCGAGCCTTATTTTACATACGAAAACAATTTCCCTGCCGCAACTTTAAGCGTAACTGCGCCACGCACTTCAAAATAGCATTATTACCGACACCCCCACCCCCCGAAATAACAAACGATACAAAAAAAAATTATGTTCTTGGTTTTCATGTGGTCATCAAAAATATAAAATTTAAACTATTCGTCCTCCATGATTTTATATTTTATAAAATTTTATATTCTTGGTTTTCATGTGGTCATCAAAAATCTAAAATTTAAACTATTCGTCATCCACTTTTTTCCAAAGCTGTTCTTTGTATATATGTATTCTAGACATCGATAATAAAAGTCTACACAGAAAATTTCATATCAATAGGGTGTATTGTTCCAGAATAAATAAATATAAAATGTTATGATGGAACAACCCACCATGTTTTCCGGAAGGCATAAAAATCCATGTAATTGTGTCAATTTCTTTTTTTTAACTCAATAAATCTTTAAAAGTTGCATTCAAAGAGTTTTGAAATGAAACCAATGATTTTGATGGAAAATTAAGCTTTATTTGTACTTTCATTTTATGGTCCCAGAGAGGGACACAAAGATGGTGGCTGCATACAAAGTTCTGTAAAATTGTCCTACATGTACAAATGTACATTCATTGGCCCACAGCCCCATTAGGAAATAATCTAATGTTCCAAAATTTGGATTATAAGTGTATTTTTGGTAATTCTACAAGGACCAAGATGTTTTATTTGATTTTATCAATGCAAAACAATTTTGCGATTTGTCATGACAATGAAAACCACCAATAGAAACGGCTTGATTACTTGCTTCTTTTGAGCTGTCATAAATTCCTCTAAAGGCTCTCTTAACTAGCGAGAAGAGAAAATGCGGGTTTTCCTATTCTTGAGGCAAAGTTAATTTTTCGAGTTTTTTTAAAATCGACACTATCATCCTTTCTGCACAGGGCCCTTCATAAATTAGAATTAGAGATGTTATGTTCTGTTTCAACCCATTTTCAGATAGTAAAGTTTAATCAAAATAAATGGTGGAATTAAAACATTTTGGATCAATCACGGTTTCTGAGAAACCCTCACCCCACCCCACCCCCACACTTCACCCTAACCTTTAATGGTTAATCATTAATAGAACAACGCATATCCAAGGGAGGGGTGGGTGGGTAGATTGAGCCCACATTTCTTACCTCCACACTACAGAAGGAAATCTACCAGAGCACCTGAATGATGCAACTCTTTCCAAGTCACTGTCTGTCATCTTTGTGGGTACTATATGAAGCTTGGGATATGTGCGGCACATTCTAAATTATTTAAATAAAGAAACAGGAATAGATTTTGTTATGTAATTATGTTTATGCTGCAAAAATATAGGAATAATTCGCTATTAATTTAATTAATAGCGAGTGGAAAAAGGCCTAAGTGACGATTTTGGGTTGCAATTTTTGTGTTTGAATGTTGAAAGTGAAAATAAAAGGCAAATATACAATGTAAGTTCACAGTGCGAAAAAGGCATTATAGAAATTATTTTTTGTTTAACTCAATACAATGATGCGATCCCCTCGAAATAGCTCATAGTTACGAGATTCACCTTCCCTAACAACGGCTATTCATAGGAAAAACTGGAGGCTTAATGACTCCATTATTTTTCTTTCAAAGTCATTTCATTTAATCAGCCATTAATTATTAAATGTCCTTGTACTTACTCATAGTTAGAGTTCACGTCAGTTATCCTCCAGGGAGACTCAACCTGATCAGTTTCAAAGCCCATTCTATGCATTTCATTCAGGAATGAGTACTGAGGTACCACATCTTGGGAGAGCAGAGAAATTCACTTTTATTATAATTATTAACAGCAACTGTTATGTCTCTATTAATTCCAAACCTGCCTACAATGTATGTCCCCACCCCCTACATCATACATGGGGCATTTGCCAGCAAAGAACAGCAGGGGATACTAAGGGGCATTTGTGAAAGATAGCGAATTTTATAACAATGTTTATAATAGATCTGCACTCATTCCAAAGCCCCACTGGGGGTATCAGCATAGCTGAGCTAGTTACCCCACGGTTGGGCATTATTTTGCAACCCTCTGATTTAAAAATGTCAAATGCCCTTGGGGGATATTTTGGGGGGGGGGGGGGGGGGGGTGATATGGGCAAGTTTAGAATTGATAGAGACATTAATAAACCTTATGCGAAAACTGTGAATTTAAATTATTTAAATGAATATTGTGCTATTGGTCACTGGAATTCTTCCACATTAAAGAGTACACCATCTTTATATTTGATACTATGAACCTTGGCTGTGTAAAATGGTACAAATTTGAGAACCCAATATAGAGTTCTATTTGGCCAGAAATTACATATACATGTATGTCGACAGACTAGCCTTGTTTTCATGATTTTTGTAGTTTTTTTAAGCCAATAACTATTAAAGAAAACACTGTGGTGTAAATAACTTTTACAGTAGGAGGCACTCAAGAACAAGGTAGGCAGCTGATGGAACAAGCCTCTGCAGGATTCAAGGCAGAAACCTCAAAGTAGAGGTCACTGGTTGCTGCAGTGCCCATTTGAACCACTGTATAGCCATTGCTTACTCTGGCATACTCAAGCAAAGTTTCTGGCAAATGTGCATATTAGGGCAGCCATTTTTGGATAAGGTCTATTATTCTTTAATTTAATTCATTGTACACTTCTGTGTCATGGTAAGTTGTAGAATCGCCAACTAAGATAAACAATAAATGCTTAACACATAAATTAATTATGTAAATAACATTGGACTTGGTGTTCAAACTGAAAGTGTAATAGGGTGTGGTGGAAAAGGGTGGAATTTTTTGAAATATATTGTACAGTATGGACCAAAAAATGACAATGCAAACTGTCATGAACTTGTATGTATATCCAGGTTGTCATGACTACACTCTAGAGTATTGATGGCAATTTTTGAAAAGTAGCTGTTAGTAATATGTCATTATTGAATATCTTCCTCTAGATACAGTATTCATTTTCCACCAGAAAATCTGAAGTAGGAGGGAAGAATGACTGATCACTGTAAATAGGCTGTTATTTTTGTCATATTATCAGGATGGTCATTAAGTTTTTTAGTTGCTGGACAACTGTGAAAAATAAACTACAATTCTGTCGATCATCATCACAGTTGCTGTCGAAAATTCGCTGTTAGCCGGCTTCTAATGACAGCCTTCAGTGTATGCAAGGAACAAGCCATGCTGCGCCATTCCCGCTTTAAAACACATTTGTACCTGGAAAAAATTGGGTCTAATTGTCCCACTTCCAAAGGAAATGAAATGCCAGATCACTCGCTAAGAGCCGAATTGTTCCTTCTGACTCAATCTCTGTGCATGAACATGCAACCCTGCATATCAGGTTGGCATAACTACATAAAATTAAATGAATAATGTCATGATGCAGGAAGATATGTTTATCACATATTACAGAGAATACAAAAATTACCAACATACCTGGAGCACCATTCAAAGCAATGCAACCAGGTTTCAAGTCCATGCACCATGCATAAAAGGCAAATGCAAAGAGCTCCTCGATACGACGGAGTGGAGAGATTCTTGAAGACAACCTATGCAGCCATTCAGCACTCTGCTCATTGCTATCAAACACAATCCTGGAATGGAATTAAATATTGTTAGTAATAATTAGATTATAACAACTCAATTAACCTGAGTGACTCCAGTGTCTTAACAGCCAAATAAAAACATGTGTGGTTCCCATAAGTACCGTAAACACCCGTGTATAAGCTGCACCCGTAGATAAGCCACACCCCAAGTTTTGAAGCTTGAATTTAGGAAAAAAACTTTTTTTAAAAATACAAAAAATAATTAGAAAATCTTTTGTCTGAGTTCACAAACGCTTGTACTTGATGCCAAACTTCTTCAAAGAAAAGAGTAATCTTTTGTTGGAGTTCATAAATGCTCGTACTTAAAGCAAAACTTCATCAGATTGTCATAAATACATAATCGCAACTTTAATTCAATCGAATATGGTTCAACTTGCCTTGTCATTTCTTGTGTATATTTTAACCTGCAGTCTTTAAATCACTCCAGAATTCTTCCGCTTTTATTCCCCCATTAACTAACAACAATTCCAAGGAACCGCTTTCCTTTAATCGCTAGGGCAAGAAAGGTTTTCTGGCGAAGCTATACTTGCACGAGTAGGTCTGAGGTCCGCCATCTTGGATTTTCATTAACTAGTGCCAATCTCCCACATGTAAAATTGTGAAGAATGCCTGGTTGTTTAGATGCATGCTTTGACAAGCACTGCAAATCAGCATGTTTTGGAAGGTAAATAAGCTTAATCACGTTTAAATATTCATGAAATTCTAATATATTAGGTCTAAGGTAGGTCTTAGAAGAGTTTTTGTTTTAATTCTTTCAAATTGCATGTTTTTCCGCAATGATTATGCTTATTTGCTATATTACACGATCGGATGCGATTTGAACCTGATTGTAATATACACACCGTCGCATGATAAAAGCTTCATTCAGGTTCATGATATGTAAATATATTGTTAATGTTGGGTCTCCTTTCTAGGTGTTCCCGTAGATAAGCCGCACCCCCGATTTTGAACGGAAATTTTGGGTAAAAAGGTGCGGCTTATCTACGGGTGTTTACGGTACTAACTTTTTCTCTAACTTTTGGCACCATTTGAAATTTTGGTGGAAGAATCAGGGGAAACCTACTGTAGGCTTGGTTGGGTAACTGGAAACACATTATTTGGACTAATGCTGCAAATTTGGCATTCCATTGGCTTCTTATAGCAAATACAATCACGTACTCGTATACATGTATTTGTCATGATTATTTTTATTATTTATAATAATGTTAATATCAATGACAGATTAAGGTGAGGTGATGAAGCCTCTGACAAAGTCTCGTATTCTTTTAATTTACTTCTCTGCCTGCATACATCAGCACTACTTTTATACAGATTAGTTTAATATCCATTACGGATTTTTTTCTGTATAAGAACATGCATCAACCAAATAAATCCTGCAATCTAATAATTATGATTGGTTCCTGAGGAGCAGTTGTAATTTTCCTATCATTGCACACAGTCACGGTAACCTATGGTCCTGAAATGCAGGCGTTTCTAGTGGGTTTCCCCACTTTCGTGGACGTTTTCCGCTCGCGAATGAATTTCAGACGAGTAGGAATGGAGCGAGGACGAAAAAGCGAGAGAAGGGGTAGGGGAAGAGGGGAAAAGAAAAGAAGGGGGGAGGGAGAAGAAGGAAACACCTGCCCGCAAGGCCTATGATTATGAAAAACTTCCTTCGTCCACGAACGAAGGCTTCTGATTGGTGTGGGACTGACAATTTTGATTGGCACCAATCATTCGTTCGTCCATATCGCATTTCGAGGAAAACTTCAGCGTAATCAGCGAAAAGTTATAGTTCGGCGAATCAGACTTCGAATATTTCTTTATACAGCGGGTTAATTTTCCTGCTCTAAAGCTAAATCTCTAAAGAAGGTTGGAACAGAAATAAGGTTTGCAACAGCTTGCCTTTTGGTTGGAAGAATAGACCCATTCGAAAAATGGCGTCCAATTTAACTAACTATTGTTTAGGCTTGACTAGCCTCGCCTACACGGTCGAAAGCTTTTGTGTGTACTGACTAGCCTCGTGTTCACGTTACCAGAACAATAGCTTTTTAAATTGGACGCCATTTTTCGAATGGGTCTATGGTGAGGAAGTCTCAGCACCCGGGTTTTGGAGAAAAGTTTGATTTTCAACTCCTTGTTCGTGTGAAGGGCCGTTGTTTCCCTCTAAAATCAAGTGCCTTCATTGGAATTGAAGGCTAGATTTACAACACAAACAACAATTCAAATTGCTTGACATTATACAGAAGTTATGTTTATGATTTTTATATTAGCCCGACTGATTTTGGAGAAAACAAACGTTTCCCCCGAACATTTTCTGGCCATATTAACGTGGTGGAAGCCTAAAGGTTAACGACCATATTCAAGTGCATAAATAAAATAATTTCAAGCACTTCTATTAAAACTATGAACTTCCTGTTACATATGAAAGAACTACGATGCCTGCATGATTCTATTTTTGAATTTATTTTGAAAGTAAAGTGCTGTTTTCAGATTCTTTCAAGTTTAAATATATTCTCATCTCATGATGTGCAAACAATGCTGCATGTGAACGAACCCAACACTGCGGGTTACATCGCATCAGATTGTTTACCAAATTGAAATCTTGGTGATGGCCAAATAGCAATAGAAAACTTGTTACAAAAACACTATGAAATAGCTTGATATCAGAGAAGTTACATTGATGATTTAGAGCTTAATAATCCTGTTATTTATTGTGGAGGAAATGCACATTTTCTGAGGCCTACAATCAGCGAGGAAATTGTACTGGTAATTTTTGACAGATCAGACATGCATAACTAATTAGGAGCCGTTTTTCAAAATCACAGGCGTTGCGGGCAGGCGTTACCTTCTCCTCCCCTCCTCCTCCCCCTTACTTCCTTTTTGTCCTCACGCCATTCTTCCCTTGGGAGGGGAGGGGAGGGTAGGGGAGGGTAGGGTAGGGGAGGGGAGGGTAGGGTAGGGGAGGAAGGGGAGGGGAGAGTGATTTTTTTTTAGAAACCTGGGTCAATTTGACCTAGTTTGGTTTGACCATGCAGGTCAATTTGACCTAGGTTGGTTTGACCGATGGTCAAATTGAACTAGTTTGTTTTGACTCATGGTCAAATTGAACTGAATGGTCAATTTCAACTGCAACATATAAATTGCTTCCCATAAATCTCTCAATATTTTTGGAATTATGAATTTTAGTTTAAAATAGACCAAAAAGTGGTAAAAATGGTCCAGTCTGGAAAGAGGAGAAGTGTCTATCGTACGATCTCCTTATAAGGAAGCACAGTAGGCCGCCATATGTACGTGTAGAGGGTCACTAAAGTGTGTGAGAGAGGTCACTGATGTATGCACAGGGGACTCATCCCAGCTTTCGATTGACCGTGAATTTTCCAAAATGGCATAGGAAAGCGGCCATGAATCATTTCTAGTCCCACTCGTTTAATCAGCCATTTTGAAACTTTCAGCCTCACAAACTAAGTAGAGACTTATTCCCTTTTACCGAAACTTCACATGCACTAACACTAAACCCTAACCCGTACCATAAACCTAACTGTCAGTAAACAAGTTCCCAGGTAAATGACGAGGTCTCACCTACCTAGAGCTAGGGTTCACAGGGAAACGTGTTCTCACTGGCCTTGGGCTAGGATTTATAGACAAACGACGAGTTTTAACCAAAATATAGAGGGTGAAAAAATCAAAAATTGAGGAAATGTTTTTTTCTGGGATTCGAACCCGAGGCCTCAGATTATAGACCACGTGTGGTAACCACTACGCTAAGTGACCATCGATGCTCGATCTGTGACTAATTTTAATACATAACTTCGAGTCTCCTGTGCGTACATCAGTGACCTCCCTCGTGTACTTCAGTGACCCTCTACACGTACATCCTTATAAGGAAGTCGTACGACAGATACTCTTGGGAAAGAGTTAAGCAGCAGGACAATGAGTTAACAACAGCCTCAAATTTCCTAGTAAACAATTAACATAAGAAAAGAAAACGTGACAAGGAAACTGAAAGCAAGAGACATTTATGCCAACTTATCTGCTCGACAGCATGTCACTTTCAATTTGAAACTACTACACGTATTATCATATAATGACATAATTTAAGGCAGAACCTAATTCTAGTTCCTTTTCCTCTGTTTTCATGTCAGCTGCTGCAATATATTTGTATTAAAATATATTTCTCTCATATTGCAAGTATCAAAATAATTATTAATGTACTAACACCTAAAAAACAACTGTATACATTTTTTTTGTAAATGAATAAATTCAATGTTATAATAATTATTCTGAAATTCATTTTCAACACATTCCAGGTGATCTTGGAAAGCGTGCAATGCATTAAAGAATCAATCCCAAACATGACCGCATGCTTGGAAAAATGAAAATCTGACAGCCATGATGAACAGTTTTGTTTTCGAGGATTATTTCCAAAGAAATATCATGAAATGGAAAGTGGTTTTGCTTTAAAATTGAAGCTGAATATACTGAGACAGTTTTGAGAGAACTCTAGAGTGCGAGTCGTATTTGACACAGCAAATCAATGACTTAACTGTTACACGGCAAACCCATTCTTCCGAGTGCTGGAATTTTAATGTAAGCATGGAGCAACAACATAACACTTTCCACCCAAACAATTTAAGAAAGTTTGAGAAAATACTGTCTGGAATTATTCTTAATTCAAGTTTGAAAAACAATTCTCGTCATATCTCTTGATGTTTAACCGAATAAATTGGTATAAACTTTGTTCAAATTGTTTCAATTTTGTCAATTTATTTGTCTCATGTGTACATTGTATTAATTTTACTAAGAAGGGATGTAATAAATGATGGGAATAGTGGAACTACATGTGTATTACTGTTTATTTTTTGTACATATACTAGCTGTCATATACTGCAATATTGTTTGAATAATGATCTTGTTTCCTATCACTCAGTCAGCCCAGCTAGCTAGAGATTTTATAACAATCTTGTCTCCAGAAAAAAAACACTGCAACTGTTTACCCTGTTTAAAAAACACGTTGAAAGAATTAACCATAGTGAAACCATTGATAAGTGGGCATGCAGTGATCAACAGGATTTATTCTTTTTTCGGAAACACAATTCGCAAATTGATTGGCTGACAGGATTTCGTGAGATCACCTGGTTAGCACAAGGATTTATAATGCATTTTAAAGCAATATTACAACCACAAAATAATCACCCAAAAATGGTAACGAACAAGATTTTAAACACTACTGCAATGATTCTGGCTAGGGCTCATAGGAACTTTAATAAACACTGAAATAGCAATAATTAACCAGCTGGACAAAACATAGAACCTTTGAAAAAATATCTGAAGATTTTGAAGATTTAAATTTTCAAGAGACAGTTGTATACCTGAAAGATCTTGCATCCTTGCAGTAAATTTGGAGAATGAACAAATCACGCACCTCAACTGACTCAATCAAACGCAGTGGGATCTATAGAGAAATGTGGAAACAAAGAAGAAAAAGTGGATATATGCAGCTTGTTCGGTTTAACTTACACATAAATTGAATGACCACTTAAGGTGGATGAAAGGTCACATCATTTAGGTTATATGTAGTGATGTGCAAGACCTTCATGGGTCTCCTATCTTTAGCTTTATGCAAAGGTTAGTTGGCAATCATGTACAATGTATGTATTTTGGTGAGCCTTTACTAGGAGAGCAGTAATTAACTGGTTACCTGACTATTAATAAAAATCTGCAAAAAGCCATTTTGTAAGTTATTAATTTGCAAGAAGCCATTTTATTTTTACTTCCCAAAAATGGTCTCTTATTTTTTGCATATAAATTTGCATCGATTATTTACAGATTTATATATTAATAAAATATATATACTGTACCATCATAAAAGAAGTTTAAAGTCTTACATTGAGAAATGAATCCTTGAAGTTAATGAAAAGTCGGAAGTTGGAGAGGGCTAGGGTAGCATCTGAAGTGGCTGCCAAGAACTCAACACTCTCTCCACTAAGTTCTGGAAAAAGGACTTGCAGAGACTTGTCATCTGTAACATGACAAGGACACAGTGTACATCATGTAAACAAAATATTAATTCTTTCAACAAATTTAGGGTGCGTTCGATTTACCATATTCCGGAATAAGCTAGCTAGTACACTTAATAATCACTAAAAATCGCTTATAAATACATGTATACAGTCCCTGTCAAAAGTTTTTCAACCATATGTGGTACCAATTAAATGTGGTTCAGTAAAACGAATATTTGGTAACCACATACATGTGCTAATTTTCGTTCGGTGAACTGTTTTAACACCGAATTTGTTTTACCTTAGGTGGTACAGTCACCAATTTCGTTTTTACCAAACGTGGTAGAGTCAACGATTTCATTTACCGAAAGTTGTAGAGTCACCGAATTCACTTCAGCAAACATTACAGTTCGAGACAGCGTACAAGTTATTACTTAGTTCACTGCTTGCGACAAGCGATTTTTCACATCATGAAAACTGTTAAAACCACAATTGCTGAAGTTCAGATTTGGATATTTCACTTCATCTTTTTTATTTACTCAAATGTCAATGAAATCAAATGGAAGCAGAAACTACATGTTCACTGCAAACTTTGCAACGCCTATACGTATGTTAATTATGTAGCACCACATTTACTTACATGTACATGTACCTTGTTACATGTACATTGCTCAAGCTTAAGTTGAGATACCAAATTCATTTTACCTAAGGTGGTTGAGTCACGTACCACTTTCATTTTACCGAAAGTGGTAGAGCCACTGATTTCATTTTACTGAAAGTGGTAGATTCTACCACATGTGGTTCATACGGTGTGAACAACTTTTGACAGGGACTGGTTAATTTTTTTAGCCATTGGAATACTTTGAAATTTTGCATTTCATAGGAAAAATCTCATAGGAAATTTATGACCTTTAATAGGCAGCCTTTTGTGTAAGGTCCCCTTGAACTTCTCACATGCTTTCATCCATGGTAAGTTCTTTCTCTGTAGTATCGTCGTGTACCGTTGAGTTCCGTGGGGAATCACACCTCACGCGCTCGGAAGGTTGTCATACCGCTATTATAGTATATATTATACTATATAATAGAATATTTTATGAACATGCTAATGAAGTTGATATAAATCTGGTAAACAAACAACTGCAATCGGCAAATCCTCTCGTGGCCTAATGGTTAGGGTTTGTGTCATGGAGGTGGGTAAGCCATTGCATTGATTCTTAACCGGCCCGAGTTCGAATCCCGGTTCAGGCGGTATATATTTTTTATACTGAGGATAACATAAAATCGTTCTAAAATTTCTAAGTGTTGATTCACATGCTCGTATAAAATTTCTGAGTCTCAAATTATTCATAGCGAACGTGGGTAACAATGGAAATTTTATGACGCAGTTGGTTAAACGGTACACGACGATACTACCCCTTTCTTGTGTATGTGTTCTTTCACAATGGTTGCATGACCATGAACCCTCAATAAGGGCATTCCCAGGCAAAGAAAGAGGAGATAGCAGCAATCCACAAACAAAAACACTAAGAAACTACAAGTTTAGAATCTGCAAAGCAAGAACCACGAGTCTAAAGTACTACCAAATATATTGTAGCTCAGCCTTGATTACATGCATGCAGCAACAGCAGCAATTAGCAATAACCAAAAATATCAGTCTGATTGCTTCCTGTTTGATCAAATACAGCAGCTCATTTGCTCATTCTGCAACTGACACATTTGTCAACAGTTCTTCGCAGTAATGCTGCGCACGTAACATAAAGTTAGACTATAGGGTAAGAATCACTTGAATAATACAAGCAGTAACAAACAAAAATAATACTTAAGCGTACCAGGCATTCCACGAAGAATTCGACAAAGGGTTTAGGGCCTAGACATTTATTCTGGAGCAGAAACAAAATTTTGAAATGCTATTACTATTTAATCATAGCCATAGGTCTGTGAATACCACAGTCGTACACGTATCGCAACTATAATTATTACCATGCATGAGTAGGCTCTGATGAAATTGGAGTACAATTCCCCATATTTCGTACAAAGTACTGCAACACTGCGAGCTTGTATGCTAAACAAGGATAGGAAATCAAAACACGGCCGGCCAGTCTGCACCTGGAGCTCCAGATCATTTTGCGACAACTCCGTGTACCTGCAACCATCTTGAAATATTAAAGCGATAAGCGTCGAAATGGGAGGATTTAGAGTATAAAAATCCGTCATTAAATTGCATTTACGGAAGCAATAATACAAGGATGTGATGTCTTGACTGGATAAAGCATAAGAAACTGCTGTTCTGAGAAGGTTCTGGGGCGTTTAGATTAGATCTCATGCACGATGTTTACATTTGTGTCACCGTTTTTGCTGTGTTCGTACATGTAGTAGGGAAGATTGGGAAATCGTACAAGCATGAAATTATGAAGAATGGTACCGACGGCAAGCTAGTAAATTAGTGACATTCGGTAAAGCCGTAGATTGACAAAGTATGATCAGCTGCTTACCGGTTCGTAAAGATTTCTTGGGGAAAAGTTCGCGGGTGGTAATGCAGACCAAACTGTTTGGCTGGTTGCCGTCCTATAAGTATAACAGAAATAAGAAAACGAAAGTTAAGTCGTGTGGAAGTTCTAGAGGTTAGATTTTGAGTTAAACCACATAACAGCCTATCGCTCTAAATATTTACGTATTTACCATTAAGCCTTGCCGTCACCGTGTTCGAGATTTCCCCAGTCGTTTATTAAGGAAGAGAACAAACCGCCTCCAAAATCCCGCACACGCTGAACAACTCCGTCTCACGCGCTGCAAATTCAGAGCTGGAAACCGCTGAGGAAACGTAACAAGTCAAAAAACGACGTCAATAACTCTTCCTAAAGAAGTTCGCTTCCGTGGTAATCGAGTAGCATGTCACTGTTCATTGAAATACCGCCAGGAAAACCCAATAAATTCACCACCATACCTGCACTCCTGCTTGGGATCGAAGGTGGGAACGTCAACAGAATGGCAAATAAAAATAAATGATGTCATTTTTATACGGATATCCCATAATGATTATTTCCACCGGGATGACGCCCCTTTTTTACCATATTTGGAATTTGTTTTGATGTCAGCGGCTGTCAGCGGCAAAATACTAGATTATCGAAAAGTCCTGAGAACTAGTTTTTAACTCGAGCAGCATTATGGGATTCTAGCTTTGTGACCAAGCTCGTGGCGGCCATGTTTGATCGAATGTTCTCCTCTGACTCTGTTCAGTGTTCTTCTCAAATTTTTGCGTGATATACCGTCCTTCTTACGACAGCAATTCTTCCCTAACGTAGGAAAGAGTATTTTCTCTGGATCTGTTGCTTGTTAATCGCGTGCAAGGCGTCGTTACCCGTGAAAAATGAAGAGGCGAAAGACGCGCACTGCATCTGAAGCGGGCACCTCACCTCAAGAGAAGAAGTCATTGAAGTCTCCCAGCGTCGGCAAATCTAGCGTTGCTGCCTCTATTCCTGCTGTCAATATTGATGACTTCGAGGCGGAGAAGGGAAATGCAGCTACCGATGTGATGTCATATCATACAGCCTGCGAAGAAATTAAAAAGCTGATCGAAGAAGTGAACGACCTGAAAGGAGAAGGGAACAAACCCACAGTAAGTGTAAGTCAATTTTTGAGAATGACATACATGTATCAAGGAAAAGACATTTGGGTGCAATTCAAGTACTAGGGGCCGGAAGTGAATAGTGTTTGACTGCCTATGAATACATTGCGTCTCCCTGGCCCCAGAACGAACCCTAACCGTCACAAAACGAGTTCTCAGGTATTTAGAGCTAGGGTTCACAAGTAAACGGTGAAATAGTACTGAATAATTGCAGAATTTTTGTTATTACAACTTGACACGTGACTTCCGCCCCCGAGTATTTGAATCAAGCCGTCATTTGATGTTGTGCGTATCGAAGGTGTTCCCAAAAATCGCTGGTTCCGTGGTGTGCTAATGTTATCCTGATGCACCAATCAATGTCTTCCTCCAACGGGGGCAGGGCGGGCATACCCACACATTCAGACATGAATTCAATCATGTACACTGTAGTTGGAACACATCCCCTGCATCCCCTCATTTAATGTTGGATAAACTTTGGTACTGGTTTGATCACTTTTTTGCCCCAACATTGAAATTGTTGTTGTTGTTGTTTTAGTTTTTTTTGGGCAGGGGGGGGGGGGGGAGGGGAGGGGGGGAGTGGGGGGTACTTCAGGATTGTGTGCTGCTTCTCAATCCATAATAATTAAAGGATTAGTTGCAAGATTCATGTCCAAGGGCCAGAGGTGCAGGGGTACAATGTAATTGACATTGTTAACGTTAAATATGTAAAAAAGTCAAATTTTCTCATATTCCAGGCTTGAAGCTGTTGAGTGAAGTGAGACATCTTTTAACTGAGTTGCAAAGATTTACTTATGAATCATCTGAGCAGAAAAATAGCAAATACTGCAACAATAACGTTGGCCAAGATCGGCATCGCGAAGCACTCGGAAATTTAATCTGCAGGCAAGCATGACTGCCTTGTCTGTATAATGACAGCTACATGTACATGTACTTCCGTTTTAATTAACATTCCAAAAGAAACCTACCAAATTTTATCACGTACAAGCTGCACCTCAACGTATAAGCCACACCCCTAACTTCAGCCTGATAAACAGAAGCTTGTTTTTCCTGAAAGATTTAAGGAAAAATCTTGTGTATACATGTATAAGCCACACCACAAAATTCAGTAAGAGTAGTCTTGTGTTCGAGTTCATAAATGCCCATAATTGAAGCAAAACTTCATAAGAGATCGTCATATCACAACAACGAATTGGTTACAACTTTTCTTGTCCTATCTTTTGTATATTTTAACCTTCTGTCTTTAAATCACTTCAGAATTCTTCTGCTGTTGTTCCCCCATTAACCAACAACATATTTAAGGAACTTCAATCATTTAAGCACACAAGAAAGTAAGATTTTCTTGTGAACCTAGCTATACGAGCACGTGTCTGAGTCCATGGTCCGCGATCTTGGATTTTCAAGGAGGCCTGTGGCAAGAGTTTTCTCAAACGTACATGAACTCTGAGAATTATACTTTATTTGAAATTTTAAGGCTTCCAAGACCAATAATTATGGCCTTTAATAACACTAGGAAACATTCGAGGAGTTAGCAGAGAAGATGACAGGCAACTGGACAGCTAGTTTTCTTTGGAAAGCGAAGGAGAGGAGTTTGAATAGAAATCTTGCCGACACTCTTGTTCTGTGAATTGAATGTGCCATTTCTATTGTTCATATGGCTTTGTTTACGGCCATTGCAAAAAAAGTTTTCTGAAAACACTCACATATATGCTGCACCCCCAACTTTGTGGCAATTTTTTGTTACTTTCAAAATCTGAAAGTCAAAAAAGGTGTGGCTTATACATGATAAAAATTAATACGGTACCTTGAGTTTTGTAAATCGTGATTAGTTTAAAAAATTACACTTTTTTAAATTGTGATTTAGGTCGCTAAATCTTGCTTAACCTTCTCGTGTGACCTCGGCCAGTGGCACCCTTGGAAACTGCTATGGTGCAATGCATTTGCAGTGCTCCTTAGAAACAAATTTGTTCTAGGCCAATCAGAGGGCCAGGGTCAAATTCTGACTCAGACAGACTCAAACGTACTTGGGGCGGCCAGAGGTTGAAGCCACATTGTTGATATTGATATTGTGAGCTACAATGTTGATATTGTGAGCTAGGAGAAGCTGATTTCCGACCTTTGATCAAGGATAGTATCAAAAGAGACTAGACCATAAACCTAACATCAAAGTCTTTGATCATAAATCTGGCCATCCTATACCCCTTGAACAAAAGAATTACATAAAATACCTTGGTGTAATCTTTCTTGGAATAGCAATAATATTATTGTTATAGAATACCCCCCCCCCCCCCCCCCCCCACATACAAACCTTCTAAAAATGTAACCCACCAATAAGAAAAAACCTAGAATGACTCTATATATACCTGCACTATAATGTTCAAGTGATCTTTTGGAGTGTTTTTTTTTGGGGGGGGGGGGGGGGGGTGTATACCTGAAACTAAAAATTAGTAAAACAGTTGGTATAATCTCAAGATTAAGGCATTTGTCCCTCTCTCCACTTTTCTGAATAGTTACCATTCTCTTATTTATCCTTACATATCCTATGGTTTAGCAATCTGGCATCATGCAGGCAGCCCAAACACACCTCAATAAAATCCTACTTCAGAATCTACAAAAAACGTGTCTTGCAACTTACCTTCCAATTAATATATTAAATTATAAAACACTCTCAGTCCTAATGTATGAAATTAACAATAGCGCAGCTCCTCTTAACATTTATTATACTGTGTACATGTAAGTTCGGTACATTCCTACATGTATAATACTAGATCATCAACAACAGGAACATTTTATTTGAAATATTCAAGAACTAACATCAAAGTGAATCCTTCTCTCACATTGGTGTAAAAATATGGAATAAGATTCCTGATCACTTACAGGAAAAAACAGTATATTTAAGGCAAGAAAAAGGAGTACTAAAAAGAAAAAGAAATCCACTCACCCCATCCCTAAAAATATTTTCTGCACAACCCTCCCTCTTCCTACATCCCCCCTTCTCTTTGTACTACCACTCCGTACTTCTATCCCTTTCTTAACCCCCCTGATGTCATACTACACTTACATGTACATTTAGGTCACCCATCCACTTACATTAGCTTACCTGACCCAATCTGGCTTAACTTCAGCTACTCAGTTGCTTAACGCACTGCGCCATGGAAGCACTTGTTGATTTGGACACCAGTTTATTCTACAAGTGACTAGTCATTGGACCAAGTCCCTATCGTTCTAATGCATGCGTACCACTAACAAAATCGGACTTGGAAACATCTTTCGATTCAAAATATAAGATGGATGATATTAAACCTGAAACACAGATAAGAGTGGACTCGGCATTCTTTTATAAAAACTGAAGCAACTCAAGGGAAGTAAGAAAGCTGACAATCCAGAAAAATACATTGTTTATACATGTAGATGATCAGGTGTACTTTAATATGGCTCCATGCACTTGTACTTTGAAACAAACTGTGTCAACCAAACCGACTTTTACAGAGTAATCACTTCAGATCACTGACAGAGCTACATGTAAAATTAAGGCAAAAGAAAACCAAATCACCTCTAACATCGTATCTAGAAGAAGATTTCTATGATTCAAGAGCTAAAAGAGTATCTCAGTTAAATAACGAGTGCAGAGGAATAAAACACTGATCCACTGTGACTAGAAACAAATGGATGTGTCTCAAAGAAATACTGTATTATATTCTCTTGTTCTCTCATCAAAGAAACGCCCACAGAGGATCTGGAAAGACTCAAAAATAGATAAATGATTGAGAACTTACATGTACACAGAAATAACTCAAAACATTATCTATTCGATAATGCTGACAAAAGTCATGGGAAATTCTCTCTTAATCCAATTTGCATTGCTAACAGATCCGGTATATTTTACATTTCTGTATTATTAATGACTCTAGTGAACATTTTCGCGCACTGTGACATGGTTCACATGGTGAACCATAGTTTGAAAGAAATCAACAGTTCAGGGATTGAGCCAGAAATTGAGCCAGAAGGGACAATTTGGCTCTTTTGCGAGTGAACTGGCATTTAATTTCCTTTGGAAGCAGCCAAAGCGGGTCAATTTGGCCATTATTTTATTTTTTCAAGGGACAAATGTATTTTTAAAGCGGAAATGATGCAGCCTGGCTCGTTCCCTATTCGATAATGCTGACAAAAGTCATGGGAAATTCTCTCTTAATCCAATTTACATCGCTAACTGATCCAGTATATTTACATTTCTGTATTATTATTGACTCTAGCGAACGTTCTCGCACACTGTGACATGGATTGCATGGTGAACTGTAGTTTGAAAGAAATCAACAGTTCAGGGATTGAGCCAGAAATTGAGCCAGAAGGGACAAGTTGGCTCTTTTATGAGTAAACTGGCATTTAATCTCCTTTGGAAGCGGCCAAAGTGGTTCAATTTGACCATTATTGTATTTTTTCAAGGGACAAATGTGTTTTTAAAGCGGGAATGGCGCAGCCTGGCTCGTTCCCTGACAGTTATGTTTAATTTGGCCATTTACATGCAGAACAAGGGCCAGTAACAAGCAGATTTGTTAAAGCCAGTTAACACCTAGGCTCGGTTTCAGCCATTGGGGTGTCGTTTCTCCAAAGCCTCCCCCCACTAACGGCTGGGCGCGCGGTCAACACACCGTGTCCGTGACGTCATCTGATTAACATCAATATTATTTATTTATTTGCATGTAGCGTAGGTTCGATTCCGCATAAACTTTCAAAACACATTGGAATTCTTTAAACTAAAACTCCAAGTGTGAAATTAATTCGACGTAGGTAAAGGTTTTATTTAATACCTGTTATTATTAGCTCTCATGTTCACAGTCCAAGTTTTCAAGGAAAGCCCGGCTGTTGAGACATTCTCGCTGACAGAAATTAAAAGCCGAAATTTATACAGGGATAAAAATTAAGTTCAGATGTTATCTTGGAACTCTGAGCTAGAGTCGAGTATTCCCGCTTAGTACTTGTGTAGAGTATGTCTTGGAGACATAAATTGTACAAACTTAGTACATAGGACTTGAAGAATTGTAAAACTCATTTGATGCAGCGATTTCAAGTGAATCGGTGATTGCAGAGTTAAACGCGTAAACATGGCCTGCGTCAGACGTGATTTCCTCTCTTCTATAAACTCTTTTAATATGGAGTCGTCAGTCTTTTCTTTGCCGATAAAGGCAGCACTAATTTTCTTTGAAGTAAGAATAGCCGGGCTACCTTGGTCTTGCATCGGTAAAGTTAAATGAGAAATGACCAAACATTACGAGCTGCGACCTTTGAGCTGACGGTTTCCCAAGTGACTTCCAGAGCCAGTGCGTTTACTGACAAAGTGTCTTCACCCGAAAACTAACTCTCTTACTGCTTCTTTGTGTGAATCCTTGAATTCTTCGAAACCAAACTTTTCCAGAGCAAATTTAAACGCATTTTGGAACAGCAATCGAAAGTCTGGTCCGGCTTTCAAAAGTTTACAATGTAAATTATGCAAATCAATTCAGCGACAGGATTTGAGTGGCAAGTTTGTGATTGGCTAAAACCAACAATGTCTCAGCTCGCGTGCCCAGCCGTGAGTGGGGAGAGGATCGCGGGCTCACCGAAACCCCCACGGCTGGAAACCGAGCCTAGTTAACACCCCACTCCAAGCAAACTTGTTCCTATAAACCCTAATTTAAATTGATTTAATGGTCCTGACCTCAGCCACCCAATTTGCTCACTAATTTTGGGTGTCAGGAGCTACATGTACATGTAAGTCACTAAACAACAGAGAAATATAATGCTGCTTCAATTTAACCCTACATTTAGAAACACCCTAAGTGTCCACAGTGGGTTCTCACTAATTTTGGGTGTTTAGAGCTACATGTATAGTTACTAATTTTGGGTGTTTAGAGCTAAGTTACTAATTAACACAGACTGTAATCCTTCTTCTATGGTCCTGAGAACTAATACAAATCCTAACCTACATTTAAAAACACCCTAACCATCAACAATGTGTGCTCACTAATTTAGGGTGTTTAGAGCTAGTCACTAAATAACACAGAAATATAATGTATATATTTCTGCCAGCACACTTTTGTATAATAAATGAGACCACGTAATTTGCATATTGGGAATAGAAACCTCTATAACTCATAGACGCAGTACTCAAATAAAGACATATTTTACAATTCAACTATTTACTTGATGGAGAATCGATTTTAATGATAAAAAAAAATTGAGCTCATATGCACTTTAACTCTTTCGGGTCCGAGCCTGTAAATATAGGTCTCCTGAGACCTACATTGTACATGTATATGAGAAAAAAAATCGCATCACATCTAGACATGCCGGAAAGACGATGTTGCGATATTATGTGAAGGGATGAATGGCTTCAAAGTCAGAGCTATAACAGGGATCGCTTGACTCTTTCACTTTGGAGAAAAGCTCATTTGTTTTGGCGTTCGTTTTTGTTTCTTCGATTTTCACGAATTTTAAGAAGCTGAAAATTGGCTCAAAACATCCTTCCCATTTGCACTTGAAATCAAGAGCAAACACAAAATCAGCACTCAGTCGTTACAGTACCTTCTTTAATCTTTCGAACCACCAGGTTTGTTTGCACAAAACACACCAAGCGACTGTGAACCGCGCTATTCTTGTCACTGCATTTTACTCGACCACATTTACCTGCTCCCACCTCCAATTGCATGCTGGGTAATGGACAAAACAATTCACAAGGGGTCCCCCCCCTCTGGGACTCCGGTAGTTTCTTTTTTATAAACTTGTCTTTTACCCCTACAACCAAGAGCGGTGATTTGGACTCAAGCCGTTGCTTTAAAGTGACAAAAACACATCCTAATAGGTTGAGCAGGGGTAAAAGACTGCCAACTGCAGGATTTCAAGGATTTCATTGAAGAATGTTTTCCTGTGTCTGAAAGCACAAACACAACGGAAAAACACTGTGAAATCCCCTCACAAAGCCTACTAAAAGCAAACCAAGTACTTTTCAGCCATCCTCAGACTTAATGATGTCCTTAAGCTCTCTGACAGTGGCATTTTTCTCCAAAATTAGAGCACATTTCATTGGAAGCCCTACAGAAGTTGCAATACCTACCGTCAACCAGTTCGTAGAATTCACCCGAATGGCATTGTGGAGAAAGTTTGAGCCCTCGGCGTATTTAACTGCCCCTGGCTAGCCAAACTTGAACTGAAGGGGGAGCTAGGGTTGAGTTAGCACTCAGGATTTCACCAATTGAGCTCACACACGATCGGACCCGAAAGAGTTAAAGGAGAATAGAGGAAGAGACAGTTATATTTTGGTTGAGCACATGCATGATGAATTGAAGAAAGCCGTGAATGAAAGGCTTGTTGTCATCTGTTGGAAATATATGGACAATGTGCTTCTATCAACTTATCTTTCAAGGTACATTGTATGCCAACTAAAGAAGATGATGGCTAATTAAAAGCTTAAAAAACCAGAGGATTCTTACCCTTTTTCTTGCCCCAATCTCCACTCAGTTGGAAACGTCATAAAACCAGACCCTTGGGTGTACTGTAAGTCAACTAAATTCAATCTGCCACCCTCCCCCATTGGGGGAAGACTGATTTGTGCATAAATTCTAATGTATGAGTCAATTCCAAAAGCGAACATCTCCCCTGGGCATTTGACTCGAGTTTAGTTCATGCCAATGCAGACATCAATATTATTGATGCCTTATCATATCAAATAAAAAATCACAATATTCTACTTGCAGTGTTCCGAGATCACAGAGAGACGAATTCGCTGCACTCTGCTGTTTATTGTTCTTAAGAAATTAAACCGCCTGGCTCATATTAGATGCAAGAAGGCTCGGGACACAACACAAGAAGTAAGTCATACAAGGAGGCAGATGTCATGGATGAGTACTAGTTAACAGGTGGAGTTTCTGATGTTGCTCCAGTCGTGCTAAACACACAATGCTAACAAGTTTATATATTAAACAAAAGCTTTAGCTCATTAGCATTGAGTCAGGCAATACCTTTGAACCAGTTTTTAAACAAGTCATGCAGACCTACATCGTAGTTGTATTGTTCTCATGTAATCATAGTTTTATACAATTTAATGTACTTCAATATTTTTAAGGCAATTACTGTACAGTCATGTACAGTATTGACACAGGTTCATTCAGAACATTGGCATACGATCACATGTTCTTTATGTTTGAGATATTGACTATGATTTGTAAATGTACATGTAGTGATATTGCTTTTCTAATTCAATTCTTTAGTACGTGGTACATTGAATATTGTTATTATTATTGTTATATTAATTAGTATTATTATTTTGAAGGCAAAACAGAAAGTAGACAGCCTCCATCTACAACTTCAGAACCTTCTCTATGAAGCAATGCACTTGAAAAAGGAAATAATGAAGTGTTTGGAATTCAAGTAAGTGTGTGTTTGATACAATTAATTCAAGATAATTTAAAGAGCTGGGCCCTGGTTGTTCAAAGAAAAGGTAACTTTAATCCTAGGATATAGTGCTAAAGTTGTACATGTAATAATTATTGTAATCTGATGTACATGTACAGTTTAATCTAGGGTTAGCGATTTAAGATTTCTAGAGATAACCTGGCAGTGCTATGGATGAGTGTTTTCACGATTTAACCCTGTTGGTAGTGCTTGCCCAGTTGCTTCGAACAACCAGATCCTGAGCTTGTTTAAAAGATACATGTAGGTACATGTATATTACGGTTTACCTGTATATGTGGACTCTACACCTGAGCTTACAACTGTGCAACAGTTTCGTCGTCGTTGTCACAAATGCTGATATACCGTATTCACTCACTGATAAGCCGCACTCGCGGATAAGCCGCACCCCGAGTTTAGAAGCTTGATTCAGGGAAAAACGTTTTTTTTTTGAAGAATATCAAACATACATGTACATTTTATAAACCTTCATCAGTTTCAGTCAGACTTTCAAACTGGAGAAAACTCCAAAGTTTACCTGTAATTTCAGCTCTGAAATAGTATAAACTTCATGTTTACATACTTAGATATATGATTTATCTTTCCATAGTGTTTGTTTACCGGGATCTGTTCATTCAGGTCACCTTTTAGATCAAATTTTACATGTCAACGAAGCCAACAACGTGCTCACATTCATCCGTAGCTTAGTAACCAGGCACCTGTTGGAAGAGAGAGAACTGGACACTAGAAGTTTTGTTTCGCTGAACGAAGTCAAAACGACATGGAGTAGTTTGCTTTTTCATCAGCTGTCTGTTGCTATCATGCCTAAAAGGATATCCGGAAGCTATCTATTGGAGAAAAACTTGTTACTCAAAGAGAGGTGGAAGATCTGTTTGACAAATATGTTGTTAAAGTACAAAGCTGCAAAGGATCATTGTGCCATTTAGCGTGGTATTTATCACTTGTGGAGGAACAAATATTCACAACATAAACGGATCTGTTTGGAGCCACCAAACTTGCAAAAGCAATGGCCAGTGCTTACTTTCTTTTGGTTTGGGCTAGTATTAATTATTATAGCTTAGTATTTCTTTTAAATGTTAATTTATGGAAATTTCCAGACCTTTTGTTCGGTAGATGTTCTCGCAGATAAGCCGCACCCCCGATTTTAAATGACGATTTCGGGTAAAAAGGTGCGGCTTATCCGTGAGTGAATACGGTATTTCTTATGCTATTGATATATACGACTTATTAGAAAGAACAGACAGGTCCATCTACAGGAAAACAAGCAGGAAGCCTTAATTAACCCACCCTATGTTACAATGATCTTTTACCTAAAGTAAAGAAGTCCTCCAAGAGGCTTAGAACACAAACCAGCCAGTTACCTACATGTAGATTAAGCACCGAGCATTTCAAAGTCAGTTTTATTAATCAATTGTATTTTGCATATCATTTAGCTCTGTAAATAGTAATATGTATACCGGTATTTCTATCGTATAATTTGTAAATAGATATAGCATTTACGTAATTATTTTTCTTGTAAATATTGGTATGTATTTTTACCATTATAATGGGGGGAAAAGCTTGAAAGACATGACCCAGTTGAATCTTGGGTAATATAAGAAATATGGTCAATCGAACGCACCCTTACTTTTGACCAATATGAATTTATAATTTCACAACCAGATTGAGGTAAGAATGGAATCTCGTAGAGCAGCATGTCAGGGACAACACCATAAATAATGTGGAATACAATGTAGTTCCTTGGAGGCTACACAGGAACAAACAGGTGTAAGAACACAGTTTCTTTCAAACAGATTATCATTAAGAGTACAATTACCCAGTCTAAGTCTTGTGTGTAAAATAGTTGGGTAGCGGTCTCCAATAGAAATCATGGTTAGTAGGAGGCACTTTTATCTGATTTCGAATTACTTGATTTTTGAATGATGCTACCGTGGAAGAATCACAGATTGATGAAGGAAGGCTGTTCCACAATCTTATAACGGAATACAAAAAATATTTCCTAAATCTTTCAGTATGGAGGAAAGGAAAACATAGGTTACTTTTGGTGCATCTTTTGACTTGTGAAAAAGGAACTACCATATTCACTCACGGATAAGCTGCACCTTTTTACCCAAAATCTTTGTTTAAAATCGGGGGTGTGGCTTATCTGCGAGAACATCTACCGCACATAAGGTCTGGAAATTTTCAGAAATTAACATTTAAAAGAAATACTAAGCTATACTAATAAATACTACACCAAACTAAAAGAAAGTAAGCACTGGCCATTGCTTTTGCAAGTTTGGTGGCTCCTAACAGATCCGTTTATGTTGTGAATATTTGTTCCTCTGCGAGCAATCAAATACATTGTACCACGCTAAATGGCACAATGTTTCTTTGCAGCTTTGCACTTTAACAGCAAATTTGTCAAACAGATCTTCCACCTCTCTTTGAGTACCGGTAACAAGTTTTTCTCCAATAGATGGCTTCCGGATATCCTTTTAGGCATGATAGCAACAGACAGCTGATGAAAAAGCAAACTACTCCATGTTGTTTTGATTTCGTTCAGCGAAAACAAAACTTCTAGTGTCCAGTTCTCTCTCTTCCAACAGGTGCCTGGTTACTAAGCTACGGACGAACGTGAGCACGTTGTTGGCTTCAATGACATGTAAAATTTGATCTAAAAGGTGACCTGAATGATCAGATCCTGGAAAACAAACACTATCGAAAGATAAATCATATAATTATTTAAGTATGTAGACATGAAGTTTGTACTAGTTCAGAGCTGAAATTACAGGTACAACTTTGGAGTTTTCTCCAGTTTGAAAGTCCGATGAAGGTTTCTACAATGTACATGTACATTTGATATTCTTCCAAAAAAAACTTTTTTCCCTCAATCAAGCTTCCAAACTCGGGGTGCAGCTTATCCGCGAATGTGGCTTATCCGTGAGTGAATACGGTACATCCCTTAATAGATAATATGGGGCAATCCTATCAATCCTTTTTTTAAACATAATTGGTTTATAAATGGCATGCCTGTCTTCCATTTTTTGTCAAACAGTTTCTTTTAGCAAGCTTTCCTTGTGTGTTCCCTTTGTGGCACCAGTAACAATTCTAACAGTCTCATATTGGATGTCTTTACTAAGATCCATTTGACCAAGTAAACAGCCATCCCAGACAATATATATCTGCATATTCCATAACTGTACACTAAGCGATTTATAAAGAACATCTTAACAAGTTACAAGCCTGTGTGCCATACTTTTGTGGACAATATAAACTAATTGCATTACTGTTGAGTCAGGGATGAAAACCAGATTGAAATTTGTAAAAGAAACCTATGCTATCGAGAAATTTATATAGGTGAATAAACACTGTCTAGCTTTTCACAGACCTTACTATGAAGAGAAGACAGCAAAGAGACAGAACGGTAGTTGGACTTACATTGGCAATTGTCTTTTTTAAACAGTGACAAGACATTGGCTAGGGTATTGACCAAGAGATAAAGAAATGTTAACCAATAATTATTGACAGTGTAAATGATTTTCAAATACATGTACCATCGCTACAGAGTTTAATAATCTATTGCTAATACTATCAATGCCACAAGCTTCAGTAATATCAACAGCGCATACAATTATTACAAGCGACTATCCTCTTCTTCTGAGACCATAATTTCAGAAAGCAATGTGTGTTGAGGATACTGTCAAGATTAGGTACAGTGTGCTTGGCTGATCCAGGCAAAACAGTTGTGACTGGCTAACAAAGAAATTCAGTTCAGCTTTTTGTTTTGAATCATAAACATATTCATTATGTAGTAGCATAAGGTACATGTATAGCAGAACAAATTTTAGACCCATAAAAAGATTTAACAACATTTAGTGGTTACTCACTTGAAAAAGCAATGTGTTCACATGTGTACATTTTTTGTATAAAATTATACACATACAGGTCCAAAGATGAAGAAATCGAGTTAGTGTCGGAAGAGGAATTCTATGAAGAAGCACCAAAAGAGATATCAAAACCAGTGAGTATGCATGTTTACATATACATGACTTTGTATTCAACATTGAGACTATGGTAGACTGTCTGTAATTCCTTTTTATTGAAACACCTGCCTATACAATGTACTTCACTGTAAATTAATAAAAACATGTTTTCATTGTCTACATGTAGGATGTTACAAAGGATGAACCTCATCAGAGAATGCTTGCTAGACTAGACTGGGAATTAGAACAAAGAAAAAGGTAGAATTGTATTTTTTAAATGTTTTCAGTGGCTCGAAAGATCTGAAGTCATTGTTAAACATACCAATACCGTAAAAGACCGCCTATAAGCCACAGGGTTTTTTCAATTTCATTTTGACTAAGAGCATTTTTTTCTCCCTGAATTCTACATGTAGGTGCGGCTTGTACATGTTGTTTTATTCAGATTTAACTTTGCATGAGATATCCAAAAATGAGCCCTGATAACTTTTTTATGTTGTTTTCTTCTCGTAACATTCCTTCACAATCCAGTTTGTGTTTAATTAATATTGTGGTTCCGAAAAGGTCACATTTTGTGAAGTTTTTTTGGTTCGAGTCTCGTTATTTAATGTGCTGCCTTATTGAAAGACTAAAATTCAACGAATCCTGGAGAAATATTCAGATTCAAGAAGTGGATCACATATCCAGAATGCTTTGGGTATAAAGAAGTTGTTTGTGCAATCTCACGAGTCACGACATATGACAAATTATAATATTGTCAACAAATCCAAAACTTCACATCTCAGCGTTTTGATTTGAGAGACTCCAGAACTTTTTGCAAAACATGCAAACTGTTCACGAAGTAAAATAAAAATCATCCAGAACATTTAATTTGTCTATAGCGAATTTTTAGTCCAATTTCAAAGAGGCAAACATTATGCGAAGCTAATTTATATCCAAATCCTAAGCAATGTTTCAACAGTAAAATTTACATCATATAAAAATATACCCATTAATATATCCATTATAATATTTATTATATTGTATTAATAATAGCATATTGTATTAATAATTAGCAATAGTATATATTAGAGTATAGTATATTGTATAGTAAAATAATGTATAATTATTGTATTAATAATATTGTTTTAAAATATTATGTTAATAATAGGTTTGCTAGCCAGAAGGAAGACTTGCTGAAGCGTCAAGATAACCTGGTGCAAGAAATCCAGACTAAGAAGAAGTTTTTGTACAGTCTACAACCAAGACTGGAAAGCATTTTGAAGGTCAGTTGTTACAGCTACAATGTAGTTTTACGTGATATTCTAATAATACATAGGGAAACCTACAGTATGGGAGGACCTCCAATTGTTACATTGAAATATTGTCATCTGTTAAATTAAAATAACTTTCCACAAGTTGAGATTGAACTATTGTAAGTTGTTTACTTCAAAAATCCAAATATACAACAAAACTTAGTACGACAGACAGCTTGTGCAGCAAAAGTTTGAAATAAAATTATGTCACAGTTCTTTTAGTAATCTTGTTGTCTCTATTACAATGGCAAAGACTTACTGGATGCATTGGGCATACAAGCAAGTGGCTCAAGTCCGAGACCAGATGTCGTTAAAAAATGTTTCTTTTTCTTGAGAATAATAACAGAAAGAGGAAAGAAGAGCAATAAAATTGCATTTGGGATAAAAAATGTCTTGTTTGTGGACTCAAACCCACAACTTTGCAAACTGGGAACTATCAAGTTGAGAGTGTGTGCTGTCTGATGAGCTACTGCGACACATTCGATCTCATTCAGAAAAAGGTGCTACAAGTACATGTAGTAGAGGTGGAGCAGTTGGTTGGACGAAAAAAGTAGCAATTAATAATTATTGATGTTATTGTATTTAACATCATGACAGTCTGGTGAGACTGATAAACTTTAGTCCAATATAGAACCTATGATTTTACGTCTTTATCCAAGAAGATGCGAAGGTCTGACCATTTTCAGTTGAAGAACAAGTGGATTGTTTTAGAAAGGCACCATCTTGTACTCAGTTATTTTAAGACCTCAAGTGTTGGTCCGGCCAGGATTTTGAACCCTCAACCTCCCGCACATGAGACAGGTGCTTAAACGCTGAGCTAACCAGGAGATTGTTAAACTCTGACACAGTATTTAATGACTCGTCAACACACTTAATTTTGAAACGATTTTGATGTATTTTTGTCTCTTGACACAGTCCACACACCCAGTGCAGGAGTACTTAAACCTTCCCCTTGATGCACTAAGGGCACAGCATGAGACAGCCAGGTTTCTTCCACAGCCACTGTATGTGTTGTATGTGCAAGCCACAGCATATCACGAGGCATGCGATAAACATCTTGATGTTCAGATCTTGGGAGATTTGGATGCTGCAAAAGCTGCACTTGAAGAGAAACCAGCAAGGCCAGCTGGTGGGTGATTGCTTCAGACCTTGTTATAAATTATAATATATCATAAATAATACTGTTCTCAATGTAGAATAAAAAAATTGGATCATCTCCTGTAAGAACATGACCTGTTGCTTGAATGACAACAAACAAACCTAGAACATTCTTGTTTCTACAGAAGAGGAGAGCGATTCTGATGATGAAGTAAGAGACAAGCCAAGAAAAGTATGTACATGTACATGTACTGACATTTGTAGTTTTGCATTGTTGTTTGGATTATTTGGATTAAACTGGGTCTTATTTATGTATCTGTGTACAAGCCAGGAAACAGGTTTCCATGAGCAACCACCTCTTAAGCAACCAAGTCTGTTCTACAATCAAATCAAAATCACTAATTTAATAAAGTATTTATTACATGTATATAATATTATTTGTATTATACACTTTCCGGTGTAAAACATGTAGAGCTTCAAGAATATGTCAAAGATACATTTTGTACCTCAACCTTAAATCCATGTACCATTATAAACCTTATAAAAGTTTTATGTTAATAAAAACCTTGAATTTTGCAGAAACTTGTTTCAGAGGCTATTCACAGAGCTTCCAAAAGCTCTAGTACAGGCAGCAAAGATTTTTGAATTTTTAAAATCCATTTGTGCTTAAGCATTTTGGAGTACAGTACTAATATCTTATTGCAAAATAATGTCAGTTTTTCTTGGATCTCTATTTAGTCTGTGAAAAGGCGAAAACATTATCTTTTGTTAGTAGATTTGCAGGAAAGGTTGTCAATAGAACAGTTTTTCAAATTTCTAAATTCCTTTGCCTCTCACCTCTGTGGCCCAGGTTCGATTCCCAGATGCAGCACCACATGTGAGTTGAGTTTGTTGGTATCTCGCCCTTGCTCTGAGGGTTTTTCTCCAGGTTCTCTGGTTTTGCTCCCTCCACAAAAACCAACCTAAATTCCAATTCGACCCTGGAGTTCATCGGAATACTTAAAGTGCCTATTACCCTTTTGCAATTTTGATAGCTTATGAACCTCCGAAAAGTTTTGAGTACCATAAAGACCTGTGTATAATTTTAATGTACTTGATGCCAAACTTCTTAAAAAAAAAAACAATAATCTTTTGTTGGAGTTCATAAATGCTCGTACTTGAAGCAAAACTTCATCAGATTGTCATAAATACATAATTGCAACTTTAATTCGATCGAATGTGGTTACAACTTGCCTTGTCACTTCTTGTGTATGTTTTAACCTGCAGTCTTTAAATCACTCCAGAATTCCGCTTATATTCCCCCATTAACTAACAACAATTCCAAGGAACCGCTTTCCTTTAATCGCTAGAGCAAGAAACGTTTTCTAGTGAAACTATACTTGCACGAGTAGGTTTAAGGTCTGCCATCTTGGATTTTCATTAACTATAAGTGCCAATCTCCCACGTGTAAAATTGTGAAGAATGCCTGGTTGTTTAGATGTATGCTTTGACAAGCGCTGCGAATCAGCGTGTTTTGGAAGGTAAATAAGCTTAATCACGTTTAAATATTCATGAAATTCTAATATATTAGGTCTTAGGTACATGTAGGTCTTAGAAGAGTTTTTGCTTTAATTCTTTCAAATTGCATGTTTTTTTTCAATGATTATGCTTAAATATAGCCTTTGGCTTGGGATACCCGGTAACAGCTTCCTTTATCTTCAACGTAAAATAAACCATTTATTAATTTATATTTGTTTTATTTTTTAGATAGGATATTTTGTGAAAGTTTCAGATCAGTCAAACAAATTTCATTATCAGGGACTCAAATAATAATATTTTAATAGCAGGAACACAAAATAGTGGCATCCCAATGAAAAAGAAAATTAATGGTAAAATACTCACCTATTTTAATCATTGTTGTCCTAATGACACAGGCAACCCGGGCCCGGTTCCTGAAAGCCCGATTCCTGAAAGCCCGATTAGCGCTAATCCTGGATTAACTCTCAACAAAACATATTAGTTGTCATAGTAATAAACTCTGAATTTAGTGCTAATCGGGCTTTCAGGAACCGGGTCCAGGCTTTAAAGTGTTTATGAGCCGTAGCCAGAAATCGCTGATTTGGGTGCCGCAAGGTGTCTTAAATCTTGTACAACCATTTTTAGGCAATTTATGGTCGTAATTATTAATATTGATTTAAATCGCATTACAAATCCTTGAATGGCGTCATTACCATCAAATTATGCAAATGCGTTGAACATGAATTGAGTCAAACATTTCAAATGTGTTTATTTTTCTGTTGTTTTTCAGGGTTTGGACATTTTATCCTTGCAATCTTATTGAAATATATTTTAATAAGTGAAACTGACATAAAAACAGGAAAATGAACTAGAATGATATATAATTGGCTTTTGCCTCAGATGATGTCATTGAAATTGATTCCTTAAACACAAAGTTCCTGTATAAATAAGTTAGTCCCTCCTTTCATGCATGGCGAGCTTGAAATTTAAAATTCAAATTGATGAGCAGTGAAGAAAGCAAGCAAGCATATCAGCCTCTCCTTTGAAATGCTAGGTTTTTAAGGTTTAACATTAAACAAGCCATAAAAGAAGTGACCAGAGGGAATATAGTTGTTCAAGGGCTTCTCTTTGATTTGCTAAAATGCATTTCTTTCACCTGGGTTTTTCAGTCTTCTCGTTTTCGAATTTGTTCAAGGGATTAGTTTGAAATAACTATGGAAAGGAATGAACATAAACAATGCTGGACAGTGCATTAATCTCACACCATGATTTCCTTTCAGCTGAGTCAACATGGTTATGCATTAATATTACTTATTGCTTTGCTGTCAATAAATCAGTAAATTTTACTCCCGGTGAAAATCTTTCTTTCATTTTTTTTCTCTGCCAATATTCTTTTTTATTGCTTTCAAAACTTCAATTCGGCGCAAAAAATGTTTTTGCTCATTTTACTTTTGAAGGTTTTCAGTAACCTTAAGTTTTGACTATTGCCGAAGTTTAGGCCCCATGAATCACTGGTTAGGCAGGATGTTTTCAATTGATGGTTACTTTTTTAAGCAACCACTTTTGTCTGACATCAGGTGTGGTTAAAGCGTGTATCAGGTCAGATTTGTTATCATTAATATCGATTCTGTATCAAGTGAATAGTCCAATAGTAGAATATTTCTTGATAATTTTGAGTGGTGTATGTCTATGAGGTTTATATTTATAATATATTCAAGATGGTGACGTAAAACCGATCATCATTTATTATACAAAAACATACTGGTAGAGATAAATGACCTTTAATTTGTAAACATCTATTTGAATGAAGGTTATATCAATGATTTTACTAAGTATTTTGTCAAAATCAGAAAACGGTTTCATTCACAAGGAGAAAGAAATGAAAGTAAATTCCCAAATGTATGTCATATCATTAGCACATTGGAAATATAAACCTCTATAACTCATAGACGCAACACTCAAATCAAGAGATATTCTGCTATTGAACTATTCACTTGATACAGAAACAATATTAATGATAAAAAAATTGACCTGATAACAATACATTAAACTGTACATAAATGAAATAATATTATTATTAATAACATTTATAGTCCAGGCGTAGAAGAAAGAAAGAAGAAAGCAGGCAAGCTGAAAATAGAAAAGCCTTGTTAAAGACCCATCCGTTACAGATCACTCTTCAAGTTCACTGTAAGAGTAAGTAGCTGCTGTTGTAGCAGAATGCCGTCTTGTTGTTCAGTTATTCCCATTGCCCTTGGGTTATTTTCGTTAATTCCTTTTTTCAGGTAAAATTTCCCTCAGCCTCTTGTTCTCCTACATACCAGCTCTCCACATTGTAACTGTAAAATCATCGTTAACCATACCAGAGAGCGTCGATCAGCCAGTACTTACTGACAGGTAAGACAGGGTGTTTCTTACAGGGTTGTCTCAAAGTTTCTGTACAGACAGGAAAGAGTAATAAAAAAGGGTCTACGCAAACTACAGGTATTATTTTGATTAACACATATAATTTTATAGCTATTCTAGCTTGTATTAACCCTACTTTCATAATTTGCTCATCACTTTTCAAGTTTCTCATTAAGAGCCAGTAACTGCCTCAATAAGCCCTCATTTATAACTGCCTGTTTTACGGCCAGTATTAACGTGTGCTGCATTCTTCATTTCCCTGTTATAATAACTACAGCTGTACCTTTAGTTAATACAGTGGCTCTCCACCTTGCTCCAAAAACTTGTGAGATCCCTTACTTTATTATTCAAATGAATTGCAGAAATTTGTCCATTATTGTAGCTGAACTTTTTCCATTTCTATCAAATTGCTTCAAGTTCTGTATGCTCAGCTGTGACAGGTGCTATTGCTAATAGCTCTTATTGAGCACCCTACATAAATATCTATTATCCGGTAAACTTTATAATAATAATAATGGTTTATTCAAATTAAGGGTTGCAGAGGACAAGCCAGCTGAATTGTCCTCAATTTACAAATATAAATTAAATTATGAAAAATTTAAGTATATTTAAGCAATGTTCCATGTAAGAATGAGAGCACCAATGGCAAAGGAATGCAGTGAGGTGTTAATTTTGTATTGTTATAACTCTTGATTTGATTGGTTTAAACATAAAAATCGTCCAAAAAGTAAGAGAGAAGTATCATTTTCTCTGATTTTATTAAAGTTTGATGAAATGATTTACATGGTTCCATATTATGTTGTTTATAAAGGAAATCGTATGCGAGGAACCTTATCAAATTTGCCAGTTTCGTAGCTTTTGTGTTTGGTAATTCCTATTGGTTGGAAAAGGATTTCCTCATTAAAATGGAATGAAACAAGCACTTTCTACAAACTTTATTTCAGAATATTTATCCCTATTGCCCAGTGTATCTATATTCTACAACACACAAGAATCCTATGTGAGGGAGGCTCGTTGCCGCAGAACAATGGATTCTGCTATAGTTCTTAACTGAATCATTACTTAAAGTGCCCCTAAACCCTTTTGCAATGTTTATATATATGAAACTTTGAAAGGCTTTGAATACTTCTGCGAAGAAATTTTTGGCTTACAGAGAATACACTATGTTCTAGGCTTGTTTGAAATGGTGAAAATGTGACCTTTCCTGACCCATGACCGCGTAAGAAAAAGCCTGGGTCGATTCCCTATCTTACGTCATCCAATTCATTCGACTTTGCAATAACTTGAATAAATATTTAGCATTTTGTCTAAAATAGCTGTTTTCTTTACTAAAATCTCACAGACTGTGTATATTCTCTATATATCGATGCTGTTGTGATAGAAAGGCGTCGTGGACAATAATGCATTAATGAGGTGATAGGGAATCGACCCAGGCTTTTTCTTACGCAGTCATGGGTCAGGAAAGGTCACATTTTCACCATTTCAAACAAGCCTAGAACATAGAGTATTCTCTGTAAGCCAAAAATATCTTCGCAGAAGTACTCAAAACCTTTCAAAGTTTCATATATATAAAAATTGCAAAAGAGTTTAGGGGCACTTTAATGGCTACTAAGGTAGTCTAAAGTAAATGTAAATCCTAAAATTAAATTAACCTAAAATTAACTCTATGATAACTACATTGTAGTATAGTAAGACAGATAGTGAGTCTACTATTCTATGCTTTGTTTATGAGCCTGATAGCATAGGGAAGTGTGCTGCTGTGGAATCTTTCCATGCTGGAGTGGAAATTCTCTACTATTAATTAAAAATTACTTCTTAAAATTCTATTGTGGTGTCTTGGTGGTAATAGGTGCTGTAGTCTGGCCTGCGGTATTCATTTGTTTAGTAAACTTGTGACATAAACTGTGCTCTTGCAAACGACAGACCACATTTGTCAAGTGCATAACAGTATGATAATTCGGGAAACACTATTTTCAGAAAATGCCTCTGAACCTCTTCACCATATCTCACGTATAATGTCTTTTTATTCCTTGAATTATTGTAATTCATATTCGGTGTAAATAAAATTGTTGTTGTTGTTGAACCATCTCTAGTTGATCTGATAAATACAAAGGAAGAGAACCATTCCATACTGATTGAACGAATAAGACTACAATAATATACAATAATAATATCAGCTGCGGTGAGGAAACAATGCTTCAATACTCTGACGATGTACAGTCTTTTTGCAACTTTCTTAATTATTTTAATATCAATGTGGTTATTTCTGAAGTTAAAACATAATAGTAATCAATGACAATTTCACCAGTAGGGTTTTTGAACCAGTGAGGTTTTGAAATTGGAGAAATCGTATGTTGTTAGTGAAAGGGTAGACAAGTACTTGAACCGTGGAGACAACATATGTGACCACACACGGGAAAACGTACACTAACGGTTATCCGTTGCTCTTAACCGTTTGTTATCCGTTTAAACGGGTAAAAAAGTTGTTTAAACGTTTTCGAAAATCGTTTAAAGTTTTCAAAAACCGTTTAAACGTTTTCGAAAATCGTTTAAATGGTTTTGAAAACCGTTTAAACGTTTTCCAAATTCGTTTAAACGGTTTAGAATTTCGTTTAAACGATTTGAAAAATCGTTTGCTTTTTCAGCCTGCCCGTTTAAACGTTTTCGCAAATCGTTTGCTTCAAAACAGAAACCGTTTAAACGATTTGTCAGATTGTACAATAGTCCGTGTTTGGCCGTTTAATTGCCTTGGCAAACCGTTTAATCGAACAACCAAACTATCTTACATGCCGCGCTTCGTAATTCACCATGAGAACTTATGTTCCTTTTGTTTTGACAGATCGATATTGCGTATTTCTTACCGCGGGCGAGTCCTCTGCCATGGACACACACGAGCCAGTAAACAAATGTTCGCCCTCACATTGAGTTACTGTACAATGTATGCGTTAAAGGTCTTTTAATTCAAAAGGAATTGCATTTTCCCAACGTTGCTTCAAAACTCTGTTGATGTTCTGTAAAAAATCACACTGACACGTTCACGCCTGACTGATTGCACGTGGATTACAATGCTCTGAATTAGAATAATCAGTGTTCTTGCAGAAAAACAAGGGATCCGCCGTGCCGAATCATTTGCGCGAGTATAATTTATGTAGCACAATATTTCTGATTAATATGTTATTACCAGTAAGTCGGAACACTGGAACTCACTTCCAAAACAAACCACTTGGATCAGGAAAGTTTGCATTCAAAATCATTTGGTGCCGCAAGATTGCAAAGAAGACATCGTGAGAAGGAGAGGTTTATAGGCCTGCAAATGGCAATTTAGTCAAGTTTTCAGGTGAGTTTAACGGCTTGCTATTACTTTCCCCGTTGCATCAGTCGAAGAGCAGGGAAACTGACAGCGGTAGAGAGAGTACCTACTATTATGTTAGTGCATTCGCTTTGTATAGTTTACTTTCATAAAATCTAAATCTAAAATCTTTGTTCCTAAATCATGACCGTGAGAGTAGTTCATATTCTGATTGGATGTAAGTGTACAATGATTTTATTGAAGTTGTCTGAAACCTGTTAGGGCATTTGAAGTATTGTTTTCCTTGCAATTATTCGCAAAGTTGAAAGTGACAAACTGCAAGGAGTTAGCGCTTTTCGTTTCAGTTTTAACTCCAAGATCACGCCTTTGAGGGAAATTTCTTGCCCCTGTATAGAAATCCATCCAGTGACGCGCTCTTATCCGCAAACATTTACGGGGCCAACAGGACACTCGCGAGTTGCTTTCCGCAAGCAGTTTAATCATTTAGGCTATCACTGAAAACCGTTTAATCACTTTCCAAGATTGTTTAAACGTTTTTAGAAACCGTTTGCTCTTCAACCCAGTCCATTTAAACGTTTTGGTAAACCGTTTGCTTTCCAAAGCTGCCCGTTTAAACGATCTGAAAAAGCGTTTAAACGATCTGGAAAAGCGTTTAAACGATCTGAAAAAGCGTTTAAACGACCCAAAAAAGCGTTTACTAACCGTTTAAATTTGCCCGTTTAACGGAAAAGCGTTAGTGTACGTTTTCCCGTGTGTGGTCACATATTTCATAGAACAGTTTTACAGTACTTAAACTGTGGAGACAGTTCATAGTCAGAGCGGTTTTTGATTGAGTGTCGAAAGTACATTTAGTCATGTAATAAGTCAGTGATTGTTTTGGTTTTGCATTTGCTTAGCATTTCTATTGGCTGTGAAAATTAATAATTAATAGTAATAATTAACAATTAACAATTATTCACCGAAGTGGAGGTGAATAGTGATGGATATTTACCGAGGCGCTTCGGCGAGGTAAATATCCACCACTATTCACCGACACTGAGGTGAATAATTGTTTTAGTATATACCACACTGCAGGTGGATAGCCAGCACCAAATAGTTATTTTATTTTCTGTCAAATGGACAAAAACTCGCGCAAGATGATCGCTGCTTTGCTCGGAGGTGAATATAAAATCATATTCACTGTTTGAGTAGCCAATCAGAGCGTGCGAAAAGTGATATTCACTGGTGTGGTATTTACTAATAATTATTATCAGGCACTCTAGTTCTAAACTATTAAAACCAGACATTGTTTTGGTCTGTCATGCAATCAAGTTTGGTTTTAGCAAGAATTATGCACAATGGTGTTTACTTTTCCTTGTGATTGGTTCAAGTAAAACCAATCACTAATTACTTCAGTTCGTGATTGCATGCTAGGCTCATTGCATTTGCAGTAACTTGCTTCCATGATTGGATCTGTCAAATTTTACATGTACTTTACTTTTGGCTTTACAATACTCAATCAAAAACCATACTAAGGTATACCTTAAACAACTAACCCTAATACTACAACATGCAGCGTACATTTACTTTATTGTCTGTCCAAGAATTAGTACTCACTCTACAAATAAATAAAGTGTAAACTTTTCAATTTTGTTGTAGTACCCTGCTATCCCCAGAGTCACTACTGACCTGTTTGTTCCCTTGTGACTATGGTAACACGACACCCAACACCACTAATCAGTATCTTTTAGCAAAAGAAGGGTAAGTGCATAATAAATATTGATGTAAACTTGATTATTACTGGACTTTAGTGCAAGAACTCTTGCAATCAATTCATGCTTTAAATAAATGTGAAGTCCATGTTGTCTCTCTTGTTGCCAGGTAGCAAACTATATTATAATTTGTATTTTCATGCTGATGTACATATCGTATGTACATGTACCACAACTATTATAAAATCAGCCCAGCTACTGTATGTTGTAGGAGAATAAACAGCAGTCATCCTTTCTAATAGGACATTATTTTGCATGATGATATCACCACCTCCCGGTTAGCTCAGTGGTTAAGCTCCAGTCTGTCATGTGAGAGGTTGCAGGTTCAAACCCCAGCCAGAACAACACTCAGGGTCTCAAAATAACGGAGTAGAAGGTGCTGCCTTAGTTTGTGATCGAAATGCAAATGGATATCACCACCTCCCGGTTAGCTCAGTGGTTAAGCTCCAGTCTTTCGTGCGGGAGGTCGCAGGTTCAAATCCCAGCCAGACCAACACTCAGGGTCTTAAAATAACTGAGTAGAAGGTGCTGCCTTTGTGACTAAAATGCAAATGTTATACATGTATCTTTGAACACATCTTCTTGGATAAGGACAATAAATCGTAGGCTCTCTGAGACCTCCATATGTAGAGGGGCTTTAAGCCTGTTGAGGTTATCCATCTACCTTCAAGTGGTAAACAATAAATCAAAATCCATAAAACATGTACCACTACAACTACAATAACTCTTTGTTTGGATACTTTTGTTCCTCTAATTTAGAACATTGTCTTGGTATTCTCAAAGGAGTTTAAATAATTATCTGAATGAGAATTTGACAAGGATTCTGGCAATTGTACTAGTGAAATGATGGAATAATGAAAATATCCGATTATGAGGTTAAGGGACTATGTCAAATGAATTGAACTTTCAAGTTTCTTTAATTAAACAAAATTACACCCCGAGATAAGAGAGATACACCATGTAAATGTCCTGATATGCTTTACAAACATTTTCAAACTTTTTAGAACTACACAATCATGTAAATTAATTTATTAGACAAAGCTACCTGACTCGATTAGCTCTAATAGTTATTTCAGGTAGCCAATACAGTACTTATTTCATTTACAATGTACATGTACCTTTTTATAATTAAATGTAATGTTAAAATACTGTAGAAATAAAATTAATGTGTTGTAGTTCGATAGAGGATGGAAGGTTAAAGTGGATTGCAAAAGGTTATTCTAGAAACTTGATTTTGGTTACAGTGAAGCAATTTAAAGTTCCATTTATTGCATAACTACACAATCATCGAGTTTCTTTACGATCTAAATGTTGATGCCAAGAATGATATGAAATCATCTCCATCCTGCATGTGTAGAGTTTTTATTTTATTTTTATAGAGTTTTTAGCTTGAGGGTACAGTGCTCATTACATGACTTGTGGAAGTTAGGATAGGAAGGATAATTTATTTAACGTTGTTGATGTACAGGAGTGGTTTCCCAATCTCCCGAGCCAGAGGCTCGTGTAAAAATGCACAACTACTGAATGTTATATCTTGTACTTTTAGTATTGAAAACTTTTCCTCATGTGTCAAACAAGTTGGAAGGCCATTCTTGTGGGCTCAGAGAATTTGTGGCCTTGAATTCCTTCCTGACAGTAAAGAAGTAAGTGAGCTGCTTCATCCAATTAAACTACCTTTCAGTGAAATCATGAATATGGCACCATCAATGATTATTGTTGCTACAATGTAGTTTGTGATAGATACAGAATGAGTAGCCATGCTTTATGGGATTTACAAACTTGAGCTGAAAGTGAGAATTTGTAAATCCCATAAAGCACTGACACAAATCCTGTATCTGACTTATTAAACATCTAGATGTACATGCATAGATTCATGTTTTCAGTTATTTTGGCGATACAACATCTTGGCTGAGAAAATCGAAGCAAAAGTTTATGTAAATCAGAACGAAATCTGTATCGGATTTACTGATCACTAATTATCACTCAGTGATTTCCTTTGCTTCATGAATTATTAATGAGTTTGATAAGTATTAAGTAATGGTCCAGATAAGAACTGTAGTGCTCCACGGCAAGGAATGCTAAACGGTGTTAATTTTCTATTATTCTTTCTCATAATTTCATTGGTTGATACTGATAAACTCAATAGAAACCCATCAAAATAACACATTTCATTCGATAATTTTGGAGGTTTGATTTTTTGTTATCAAAGTAACTATGGTTTAATTGCCAACGAGCGATCCGAGCCAAGAGGCGAGGATCGCGAGGCGGCAGCATTATAGAGCCGATGCGCGTACGAGGCACAAGAGGTGTTTTGCAGGCAGAAAAAATCTCGATCGAACTTGTAATGTAACAATAGAAGGAAATAAAACCAATCACAGCGCGAGTTTTTGCGTGTGACGTCATGGAATCTCACGTGGTCGTGTTGATCGTCGAAGTGGCGGTGCTGAATACGAATGTCGACAGCGAGGACGAGGTAAAGTTTCCTCTCTTCGCATTGAAAACATTCTGATTTGCTTAAATAATTTGCTTTCTTTTCGTGGTGTTGAACTGTGAGTAATTCTGTACCGTGAATAATCGAACCATTTGGTTCAAAATCGAGCAAAAAGTGCTAAAATCGAACCAGCGTGTTCACATCGAACCAGCGTGTTCACATCGAACGTAGTGTTCAAAAGTTATTACAAAGGTTGATATCTCTTTCTCGTTAGTTCCAGCAATATGTTTACATTGACTCAGACACCTAGAGGATATAGAGCCGATGCCCGAGGATATGTGGATATGTAGTAAAAATCTCGATCACTCTGTGAAAATGTAATGTAATGTCCTGTAAACCAAAGTCAGAGCCAATTTAAGATGTGTTATACTTGTAATTGTTTAATGACTTTCGTTAACAATGATTTCAATAAATACAATAAACATGATAAACCCTTTGTTTTCTCTTGTTTCTTGAAGCCCAGTTGGAGCACTAATATCCCCTCTGACAAACTTTCAAAACATTCAGTGTCGAGCACTCCGTATCCTCTAGGCTGTAACCATATTTCTTATTCTACAGCTCTAAGGCACTGTATTTTACGTATTCTCAAAGTGCCATAAGAGTAAAATGTCAGGAATAACTATGAAGTGAAATATACAGTTAAGTTTTCTAATGCACAGTTACAAAGTGTTCCATCGTGATTTATTAAAATATAAACAAACTATAAATATAATTGCTATTCTCGTTTATCAGCGTATCATATTCAGATCAGGCGGAGGCAATTTTTCTGGGTTTTTGTTTTCGTTGGCACTTTAGCGATAGCTACGACTAGTTTAGAAGGATATCATATGTGGGAAAAGTTCTCAAATTTGCAATTGAAAAATCTGTTGTTTTCTCCATTTCTGATTGGCTGGATGGTGGCTTGTCTGGGTTTTCACAGAAAAAAGAGCCAATAGCATAAATTTTTTTTAGAGATGTAGTTTGGACTGTAGATATCTCTTAAAAGACATATTCAAGCAAAATTGTATGTGAGGGAGGCTCATTGCCACAGAAAATGGATTCCACTACTTAGCTGGATCATTATATACTTACCTAATACATGAACATAAGTCATACAGTATTTTGGTAAGTGGATAGGGCAAGTCAAATTGAAAGTACAAACAATGTTGAGTAACAATAATACTATTTACAGCCCTACTACACACTAAACTGTCTAATAAGAGATTTATTATCCAATTTTTCTTTCCCTTAATAAAAGAGACACCGGCCATGTCAGAACTTACAAATAACTACTGTGTAATATTGCAGGATATTATTTTGTGCTTGCCTCAGCCTCTCTTGTGCATTATTTGGACTCCTGAGTGCAGTTGGATAACACACTGTAATGTCTTCTTTTTTCCCAATCTGGAATCCACTGAAATCGCACACTCTGATTGTCTGGCGACCCAGTCCGGTTTTTTCTCATTCAGGCCGGCTAATTCCAAAGTTTATCAGAATCAAAGTTTTTGATGTGATTCTTATATGTAAACGTACCTTAGAACTGAACATGTTGTATTGAAAAGCCTTTCAAAAAAAGGGAAAACTGCAGAAAATTGTCAGTGATTTGAGTGAACCAAAGATTGCACGCCCAAGACTGACAAATGTATGACTGAATTAACAAAAGCAAGAACGATAAATTTAACTGATAAGAAAAAATAAATGTAACCTTATTTACTGACCATTATATATAGTTGGTGTGTATGGAGAACAACTTTGCCCTCACGGTCTTGAAAGTGACCCTTGCCTGCAGTCTCGGGCTATTTTCAAGACGTTTGGCAAAGTTTTTCTCCATACTAGGTAAATAACATATAAATAATATATCAAACACAAGAAAAAAAAATTGTTATTCCTTCTCCTCAGTTAAGGTTACCGGATACCTTCAGGGTGCGTTTCCAGTCTAAATTATGTAGCGCCTCGAGGAAACATCGTAGATAAATCATCCATGTGTCATTTTAAAGCTTATAAAATTGGCTACAAGAATACATAAAAAGTTTTGAGTTCTTTGAAAATCTCGAATTTTCCGCCATCCCGTTTCTCCGATCTAGTGAGATGGCTTTCAGAAGTTCCGACTCCGAAAATATTTTAAAGTTTAAAAATTTGTTTGCTTTGTCGCATTTCAGAGGAATCGTATTACAAAACCGTGTCGGGGAATTTCAAAATTCGATTTAGTTCAAAAGTTATCATGCTTTCCGTAAAAAGGCGAAAAATAATCCGAGTAGATATGCGGGAAACGTCGTCAAGAGCTCTCTTTTAAGAATTTCCCAATTCCCCGACACGGTTTTGCAGCTGAGATATCAATTGACATTTTGTGAAAATTTCGCACAAATCGAATAAATTTCTCTTGAGTGGGAGCTTTTTTATAACTCTATTTTGATTGAAAATCGAAAGCGAGAAAATAGCACTTCAAAAAATATACCCGTCTGTCGTGCGTGAATCTGAAGCCCCGCCTCTCCAACAATTAGCAAGCTCTTGGCCAATCATTTCTCATCACAGTTCAACTATCTGTCAAGATTTCCCGCCAATGTTGATTTCCGATCAAAGCAACGTGCCGATGTTTGTTCTTTTTTGTGTGACTTGAAAAATGGTAGCGGTAAGAGTCAGCTGGTTTCCCAAGCTAGAAAAATGGGAAAGACAAAAAGACCTCGAGGGGCAAAGCCAAGGTGAACACCTATAGAGACGCCTTGAATGCCAGTATAGTTAGTAGAGGAGACAGCGATTTGCAGCACGGCAATAACGAGATCGTGGTTCAACCGATTCAGGGTCACCGCCAAACTACGTTTCCATCTAAGCTTTCTTGGAAACAAATATTCTCTCGGCTGGCTCTTATCAATTCTACTTTACGTTCAGATGTGAACCAATCGGCACTGTCTGAAAGTGAAAATACGAACGCTTGTCGGGTTTTGCGAGGACTCTTATTTGGCTTTGTAGTCGTATGCATTGTTTGGCCTCGTTTTGCTTTTCTTTTTTCTTTGTTTTTCAAGCTAAGGGTTTAGGGTTAGGGCATCCTGCTTGCTTTTTGTAAGATATAAGGCCAACATCCGATGGAATTGTGGAATCGTGTGTGTAAAAACTTTTCTCAATAAACGTAAACATTGGTATATGAAATGATTTCCCACACCGTCGTTACGGGCGAGTGAGCACTTGTCATTTGTTTATTGATCTGCTGTCAATCAAAAAGAACCTTTTACTTCCGGTTAAAAACTTCCTTTTGGTATTTCTCCGTCAATATAATATATTTTTTAACGGAGTTTTTGGTATATGAGAGACTACTACTAAAACTACATTTCTGTGTGAAAAAAAAAATTCCCATCTTTTTCGTTTTGAAGGTATCCGGTAACCTTAACTGATATCAGACACAAATATGTGGGAGGCAGTCCTGACAGTTAACTGCACACGCAAGTTCCCACCAAACTACACTGTCCATATATGGAATGTATCCACAGGGATACCAACATATTCTTTTGGATAAGGAACTCATTTCTATTTTCCTTTCATCCAAAGAGAAATATCATAACCTGTCCAAAACCTTAAAAAAAGCAGACTTGAAACACAGCACCAAACAGAATGTTTTTGGATTGTAAAAAACTTTCAATTTGTTATTGTATTATAATATTAATACAAATTTAATTTGGGAAAGGAAGTTTAGGATTTGTTACAGAGTATTCTATTTTGTGTTGTAGCCTGTTACAGCTGAGCCACCAGTAAGTTCATCCCACATGGAGGCCACCATCAAAGCTATCAAAGCAAGAGTCGTGGCAAGGTTGGCATTACAGAAACAGCTGTCATCACTTGGTAAGGCTTTTGATATGCCTACAATTTTGACTATGTCATAGAAATCTTGATAAAAGAATGTACTACATACATGGACATTAGATTTTACAGTACAGACCATCTTGGTAACAGTATGCAATCTGCCTATTTACTGACAGTAAATGCCATCTAATAAACTACAAAGACTGTACTAAAGTACATCTTAATTGCTCTGGATTGTACCAGCGATTGTCAACCATCAGATTTTTTTCTACAAATCTTGCTACCTGTAGAGGGGATTGATGATACCCTTGAAGAGGCCCAGTAAGGTTGGAATGCCTGTGTAGATCAGAAATAAACACATCACAGCTGTATGGCATTGTACTGCTTGTTGGTTATAGTAGAGGAGATTTTGTATGAGTGGAAAAGTTATCATACAACGTGCCATGACATTGAAATGGTTTCTCCATTGATTTTGCTTGTACGTTGCAGTACAACTACAGTAGATGCCATATTTCTTTCACACTCATTTGAAATCTGCTTCATGCTCAGTTCATACTGTTGTGACCTAAGGCCAAAAGTATTTAAATGCAGCCCTCACTCTCTGTTAGTACCAGTAAGAGGTTAATATGTGGTTCAGTAGAAAAGCCTTTTTAATGGGATTCCATAATTTTAGATGACTGTAACACATACACATGAAATGAAATACTTTGACAATTTAAGACCTTGGTGGAAGAATGACCTACATGTAAGTAGTATGTTTAATTTGGCCCAAAAAAATTCATGAGAATCACGAAATTTACAGATTCTAAAAAGGTACACTTGTGTAAAGCAACCTTTTTTAACATCTGAGTAGGTCGCAACAGCCTTGAAAATCCTTATCCGAGAAGACTTGAAGGTCTAACCATTTGCAGTTTGGGAACGAGATTGTTTCACAAAGGCAGACCCTGAATGTTAGTCCAGCCAGGGTTTGAACCTGCAAACTCCCACATGACAGACTGGTGCTTTATATAATAACCACTGAGCTAACTGGGAGGAGGTCTAATTTACCCACAGAAACTCGTTCCTATACTAAAACTGAGTATATTTGTGTGTAAATTTCATGATTTTTGCATGGGAAAATGGCCAAACATACTACTTCCATTTACCATAGTTAATAGAGTGGAATGGTTAGGAAACCCGGCAAACTTCAAAAGGGCTAACAAAGGCGCTGTGATTTAGGTTGGAAGGGGTAAGACAAAAGATTGTGCACGATCATAGTTCATTAGCGTTCCCTGAACGACTGAACTCACACGTTTCTATTGGCTGATTGATTAACATGTTGGAATTTCTATTGTGTTTTGTGCACGGTAGTGGTTGAAAAAAGCTAACAAAGACATATAACAAAGAAGGTCCCTGAGTTTCCTAAACATTCCACTCTATTAACTATGCATTTACATGTAGGTCGTTGTTCTTCCTCCAAGGTCTTCAATTTTCAAAATTTACTGTTGAAGTGCACTTCTGATTAAAGTGATGGAACTTCAGTTTGTGATTAAAACAGTTCATTATGATTGTTCTCAAACAAAATGTTATTTTCCTTTGTTGCAGAAAAACTAAAGGTTCCAGTGACAGATCATTCTGCTGAGGTTTTTCCTCACAAGATAACATCCACGCTAACAAGCTGGAGTCCTGTACCCTATGCTGACTTTGTGGTAAGTTGTTCTGCGAAATATTAATGATGCTGGAATATTTTGAAGGGGCACTGTCAAATGAATTGAACCTTCAAGTTTTCTTCAAACTACAAAAATAACACCTTGAGATAAATGTAGAAAAGAAATACGATGTGAATCAGTGCCCTATTATGCTTTTCAAGAGGATGGCAAATATTGATTAAAAGTGGATTACAAAAGCTATTAGAAATTTGATTTTGGATACAGTGTTCAAACCGATTTAAAGTTGTTCTAAATTTCTCTTAAAAGTAGTATTTTTCATCCACTCGAATCTTTTACATCCTCCATCAAAATGGTCTCCAATTTTCTCCAGTACACCTGGAAAGCATACTATGCTAATCAGAGAAAGTTTATCATTTTGGGGTTGACAATGCCCCTGTAAAAAGTACATTCCGAAGAACATGTACAAAGCCTTTTAACAACTAAGGATTTAATAAATTGGTGTTACTAACAGTAACTATGGAGAATGAGTTGTCTCCTTATACTCAAACATTTTAGTTTTGCTGTTATTAACATGTTGCTCAAATCATCCGACTTATAGATGAAGTGTTTTATTTTAATGTCTAGGCAATGCCACACAGTAGAACCCTCGTCACAGAGGGCCTGATAGATGAGTCCGACATGTTCTTCAGTGCTGATATTGAAAGAAACAAAGGTAAATGCCACTCATATACTGTCTTCATTTTTTCAGTAGAAACATTGTTCAGCATTTTAGCTGATCGTTATAATCAGTGTTGTAAAGGAGTTATGTCTGATCTGTGAATCAACCCAAATAAGGATGTTTTTCACTAGGGATTTCCCCCTCCCCTCCCTAGAAGATCCAATGCTATACCGAGCACTAAACAAATGTACAGCAGCAAAAGAGTGATAAAGCTTCTTAACAATAACTGTAAACAGTAAATGGATATTAAGTATTTTATGGTTCGTGAATTTTGGTACATGTATCAAGAGATTTGTCAAACACATAATATTAATAAAACAAGAGGCCCTGAGTGGCCTTAACTCGGGCCATCTATAGCATGTACTGCATGGAGTTCTAGCATAATTTTGTGTCAACATGGTTTGTGCTAGAGTAGCCAGAGAATTGGTTCTCTACTGATGCTCTTGTCTGTCAAATGTCAATGTGCAAATGCCCCACGTATTCCTATAATAAAGCAGGGCTTTCAAAATAACCCTGCTCCCTGTGGAGCTTTGGAAGCTGCTTTATACATTCTCATTCACACATACAGGAGTGCCTGTGCTATCAAGAAGGATACAATGTTTTTTGGGATTAAATGGCTATGTGTTACCACAATACCGCTTTATTGATAAATCAACCAATATTTTTTTTGCAATCTTTATTGTTTATTGGTTATTAAACTTTTACAATACACAAGTTACAACGAATTACAAATCCACAAACAAACACAAAACGAAGGTAGACAAAGGCCATTGCTAATTTTGAAAAGTTTATATAGGATATTTTGTTTTTAACTTGCTTTAATTAATAATTTAGAGAAAGGGGATCAATTTTTTCCACTTACTTAAATGTATCATAATTGTTTCGTTTTTTATTGCGATAAAGTGCTCAATTTGCTGATAATATTTCATTTTTCGTACGAAATCCAAGAACTTTTATCAACCAAGAACTTTTATCAAGTTCAGCTACTTATAAACCAGGCCTCACAAAGGCGAGGGCCAGAAAACGCCACAGCCCTGTCCAGAGCAACTGCAGAGAAACACAACTGTCTTCCTATGTTGACCATCTACTGTGAAAAAATTGAAGGTCCTGCTAAAGTTGTCTATGTTGTTTCCTTTTTTTCCCAGTACAACTCAAAGCAGGAGTTGTCATTTACCAAGAGTATCCAGTCAAACCTCCAGTGATCTGTTTGTCTGTTCTTTGTGATGGAGCAGTTGTGTCTGATGACATAGCCAGAGTAAGTAACTTGTGAACAAATGGAAACTAGAATAATACACCTTCATTCATCTAGTAATCATTCAGACTTTGCTATGGGTTGGAGAGTGTCAGGTCTTTTTAAGCATTATATTGTGCCTAAACTTAATTAATTAGGCAAGTTGCATATTCTCACGGATGAACTGAAATGAGCCCTTAATGGAGGTTTGCACAGGGGATGCTTTCTGATGCTAAATAGCTTTGAGCAAATTCCTCCGCATGAGTCTCCATTGATGGGGCTCGTTCCAGCTCATCCGTGAGAATACACAACTTGCCTATTCCGTGCATGTAAATATCCTCCCATACTTTCCTCACTTTTTTGCAATCCTAAATCTGATAAGGTCCTGTTTACACGAGGGAATTTTTCTTGCAACTTGCAATGGGGTGTCAGAGGTTTGCAACTTTGTTTGCAACTTTGTTAGCCTGCATACCCTTGCGAAAAGTAGAAGGTTCTAGTTTTCCTGCAACAAATTAAAAACCTTTTTTTGTGGCAAGACGAATTGCAAAGAGGAGTGTTACACATGCCATTTCTATTGCAACTTCTCTCGTAATGGCATTGCAAGTTGCAACAAAATGGGCTTTTGCAGGAATGCAATTACATGGTTGTACTGGAGGGCATAACAATCTGACTTCAGATATGAAATCGGTAGTGTTATTAGCAAAACCTGTTTCTAAATGCTATTTTGCACCTCCACTCGATTGTTTGTTTGCCATCCAGTAAAGTCACGAGCGCAATTCATTGGTTATTGAAGTGACTTATCAGCACATGACTGTTTCCTGCTAAATGCCTATTTGCTTCGTATAACATGACTTTTATTAAGATTTAGTGATTTGTATCAACAGATGATGGAAGCAGAAGTAAATGTTCACTATCAAGACCTTTTGAAGCACGATTCTCCTGTCAATATCCTAGCCAATCAGCTCAAGAGATTACAGGTTTGTGCAGTTCTAACAAAGCATATTTTGTATACGTGTAATGTGATACAGCAACAGGGTTCCCGCGGTCAGGGAGAAATATTTTTTTTCTAGGTCAGGGAATTTAGGATTTGGTCAGGGAAATCCCAAATTTCAATGAAAAGTCAGGGAAGTTACATTTTCGGGCTTCAGATGCCTATTTTATGAGCTGTTTTCAATGTTGCTGTCCCAAAATAGCGATTGAATATTTGAAAAAAAATACAATCATGAGGTCAGTGAAAAATGCTTCTTGGTCAGTGAAATTTCAGGGAATTTTTCCTGCAAATGTGTGGGAATCCTGAGAGATAACTTACTGCTTATATAGTTACAATACTGTATGTCATGCCATGACATTGAAATTAGTTTTCCTATCCTTCCAATCTGGTACAGCCACGTTGCTGTACAGTCATGGATCAGCTAAAGACTTTCGACATTTCTTTCTTACCCAAACAGAATTGTAAAGTGACTTTTTAAAGCCAGGTGATATCCTTAGATAATTTTAAGAGAGCAAGAGTGGCCAGTTGGCCTCAGTGATTTTGGTAGTGATTTTACTTAACCCGTGAAATAATATCTATTAGCATAACCCAGCCACCGTCAATTGGCCAGTAACAAAACGAGCAGGGGACTGGACCGAGTTTATCAGAATTACTTTAATTCTAAAATGAAGTTCGTCACATGATAGAGCATGTCAAAATTAGCATGTGTGTCAAGTGAATCTTGTCTGAATTATAAGCAATTTAAATTTATTTGTCCCACCAAACCAACGTTAAATAATAAGAGAGTTTGTTTGGGAAGATTGACATATTTGATGCCTTCTAGCATCGTCAATATTGAGCCAAAGTTCACCGAACTTTCCAGACTAGCTAAGTTTGATCTGTTCTTTTGGAAAATAATGCTCACTTTGACTAGTTATTAATCGAATTAGTTTTATTAACTTGGTCCCAGTCCCCCGCTCATTTCGTTACTCGCCATCTGACTGGCTAGCCAGACTGCGCACTGCAGACAAATATTACTTAGAAAAATGCATTATTGGGTAGTTTTTCTCTATCACTAAGTGGATAGGACGGTGGTTTGGTTATGCTAAAATGATTAGAGTGGCTTGCTCTTGGTTTTTATCGACGTTGATAGTTGAGTTGGGGCTGTGCCCCTCACCAACTGGCTGCTGATAGAAAAACGAAAATACAGCAAAACGAAAATACAGCAAAACGAAAATACAGCAAAACGAAAATACAGCAAAACGAAGATACAGCAAAACGAAGATACAGCAAAACGAAGATACAGCAAAACGAAGATACAGCAAAACGAAAATACAGCATTCCAAAGTACGAATCCTTCCATATCCTAGCCTCCGCCTCTCTTCTTCCAGCTCTTGGGTGGATGAGCCGGCAGAAGAGAGGCAGATACAACGTAGGCTAACCATATCCACACAATGTTCTTCATTCGAAAGACTTTGACTTCAGAACTAGGTCACCAAATTTACCTTTTACCGGATGGAAGCTCGAACAAGTCGAAATGCTATTGTCTTGTACTCGACACTGATTGGCTCAAATAACCGTAAGTTGGAATGTGTTTACGTTCTGCAATGTGATTGGATCTCGTTGTCTCTGAGTGGCCCTAGTTACAGTAGTCACACTAACAAATCAAGAACTGTAGTAAGCTTGCTGTGATGATGCCATTGTTTCATGACGTGATCACGAGATGATACACTACTTTTCTTTTTTCTGAGCAAGCTGACTGAACACTGATGTTACCCATGCCACCTTTATATATTCTTCTAGTTTTATAGATAACCTTGTTTCTATACATTGCAGATGTGCTTTGACATCTTTTTAGAGTGCGGGTCTTTAGAGAATATTCACGAAGTAGAAAGTCCCGAGTGTAAGAAGTTACTGATACGCAAGAAAAGGTAAGACTGAGCTTCAAATCCGTTTTATAACCAAATAAATACCTCTTATTAAAGGGGCTGTGTCTCGGTAATAGACTTTACATTTGCGTTCCGGGCCGTAAACAGCTACTGACGAACCTCCCGGCCATGTGGTGAAATCAAAGCAAATATGACTAACAAACAGTGTGTATAAACAGTCTCCAGGGAAAATAGCACGCGGGCCATACAAATCATTTTCTTTGAGACCGGAAATGGGAGGAATGTCCGTACGGGAAGTTATGGACCGCAAATTGACCAATCATGGCTTGCGAAATTACTTAGCTATATAATAATTAAGAAATAGAAAGCATTTCCCGTGTTTCTATACAGTTATAGAAACACGAGTGGGAGTTTGGGAGAACGAGAAATGGCAGTGGGAACACGAGCCCGAAGGGCGAGTGTTTCCACAGCTATTTCGAGTTCTTCCAAACTTCCACAAGTGTTTCTATAACTCTATAGAAACAAGGGGGAAATGTTTTCTATTTCCTTTATAAAATAAACGAATAAAAGCACGGAAATGCTCGCTTAATTTGATAACCAAAACGTAAATTCTCACAACTAGCTCAAGCGCGCGCTCAACTGTCTATGTTTCTATTGAGTTATAGAAACACGGCTTACAGCCAACCAGAGCGCGCGTACTATCGAAACTATTTTATAATGATTTTTGCTGGCGAACCGCGAGGCGAGCCAGCATATAATCGCTGCAAGTTTGAAAGTACGTGGATTTCTGTTTGTTTTTCTGTATGTCAGGATTATTTATGAGTCGAGTCACGTGAGAAAGTGAGCACGTGAGCTAGCGTACAGCTAGCGAGCACGGAGGGTACAAAGTGCAGGTTGACAGTTTTCGGTTGATAACTGAAACAAATTTATGGGCATGGCTTTTTGGCGATCGCTGGTTCTGAAAGACCCCACATTATCCTTCGCAGTCGTTATTTATGTCGTCACACAGTTTTTTGTTTGCCGACGATCCATAAGGGCTTCAAACTCCGGCTTTGCCTTCTTTCTTATTTTGCTGAACTGTTGAGAATACCTTGAAATTACCTTGAAATTACCGTTCAATAAATCTACCTTGATTTATCCTAAAGAATTAAAGCTTATTTACTCTTCTTCGCCGTTCTCTTGCCGTTAATAGAAAATGGACAATCTGAAATCTACAATGAATCTACAATGAATCTACAATGTTTACAGTCTCGTTTTTCTCGGCCAATGGAAATCCAGATACCGTGGCGCATAGAGGTTTCTCTCGGCGACAGGAAAGATAAATTAGAGATGACAAACCTCTGCTCGCAGGGTACGTTGATCTGCGATTCAATTCCAGAGAAATACACACGTGTACCGTCCGTTGCATGTGGTGGAGCCCATTGAGGCAAACAAAGCAGCAAATGACAACCAATTAGTTTGGATTATAAAGTCAGGGGTTAATCAAAAGTGAGCACGAGGCCAATAGACCAGTTCGCGGTAAATTCCGACATTTTGAAAGGGGTGCAAACATGGCGCGAAATACAGTGTTTGTATGGGAATCGATGGGAATCCGATGCCAAATAAAATCCGTAAAATCGAATTTATGAAATATTCTTCAGATACAAACTTAAGATGACAGGTAAAAGATCAACATATCGAAATTTGAGGGATGTAGCTGTGTTGGGAAGCGTGTAATCGTGTTTTCAGTTTTCCATAAGTCTGTAAATTTTTACGCGGAATTGGACTCGTTTTTACAGACAATGGCCGTAATCTATAGTATGTAACACCATGGGAAACTACTGTTTTAACTGCAAGAACATCAAGAAAGCGGGACGGGAGTATATGACTAGATGAATGACGAAAGGTCAATCGTGAATATTTTGTGAAAATCGGCAATTTTGAATAGATGTAAATATTTAAAAATCTAAACGAAAACCCGTTTTCTATTGAATTGAGGAGTAATCAACCAATATATCGTTTTCACGTGACGTCATCAAAATTCTAGAATCTAAACTAAAGGATCTATTAACCCTGTTCTTTTAATATGATTTAGGTATCGGTATACTCAGTATTCTTTGAAAGTTTTACGTCGATACGGTGAATCGTTATTGAATTTTGTGACGGCCCAGCTCAGCGTGTTTCCTAAATGTCATTGAAACCCATATATTCCTGCCAATTTAAAATGTTTGACTTGATTTAACGTTAAAAGTGATATATAATGTGTTTTTAAGTGAATGCTAATCATATTGCTGGGAAAATCAGCTTTATTTGTAGATTACGTTTGCGGCCGCCATCTTGGTGTACCAAAGAGGTACACCAACATGGCCGCCGCATACAAATTACACTAAATTATTTGAATGTTATTTGTCCGACAGCTCAGTTACGAAGTACTCTAATGCTCCAAAATTTCGGGCATTTACATATTTTTACCTGCCCTATACACAGCATTAAAAGTATTTTACTAATATCAGTCTTTTCTTGACGCAATTTTTTGTGTGACGTCAGTGAGAACGATCTATAACAAATTAACGCATTTTACTTACATTACTTTGCCATTCATGGTATCGTTTTAGTCAGAATATTACTAACTTGAGCTAACTCGTTGCTATGACAATGTCGTTTCAGGGGACGTGACCGCAGTCTACCATTCCAGTATGATGCAACTCATGGCATTTTCTCACACAGATAACCACTACTACTAGCGACTGTTTTATATTCGTAATAGAGTGTTACAGGCCACACCATTTAATATGGTGTACACAACTCATTACACTTAAAGGAGCAGTGTCACGATTAGTATTCATGCCCAAAGTTTTGAAAATGTGTCAGGCGGACAAGAAATCAAAAGATGTGACAGAAGTAGTAGTCTGTGAGTAATCCGCTTGCATCGGCGTATTTTCACGATATCTCGAGCCGAAATTGCTTTAAAACTATACTTCAGTATTATATGGTTAGGTTTGATGTTATATTTTTATAAAGCAGCATTTTATTTATTTCAATCGAAAGGGAAATTTGCAGCGGCGCGTGACATAGCGTGATTTTGCCATTGTCTATAACAACCAATCAGAATCGTGACACTGCTCCTTTAACTAGTGAAATCCTGAAAATACACAAAGCCGGGGTAGACCCCCAGGCCGACCAGGGGGGTACGTTGGGGAATACAAGGGGATTGAATGTGAGTTTCGCCACTGGGTAGGGGAAAATGCTTGACTTTGTTTGAAGTTCCAAGATAGGGGAGGGGAATTCGTAAAATTGCGATCTCATGAGATTTTCTGTTAAGGATAACATGACCCAGGGGACTTTGACTCGTAAGATTCTCCCACCCCCTGGGGGAAATCGTTTGCACCCTTTTTTGCAGTCCTCCTGGTCGGCCCGAGGGTCTATCCCTGGGCGTAGCCGCTGATACGGTTTTAACCACAACTCTTGCACATTACTGTACGAAGCAAGGGTAACTTATCCATAGGATAGCGCTAAATCTGTAATTGTAATATGTACAGTTTAGCCCCGTTATTTAACCTCGGGGTAGCGCTTATCCTTGCTTCGAACAACCGGATCCAGATAAATAGCTTTTTTCCACTGGATAGGGATTTATCTGGGTACGGTTGTTCGAAGCAAGGTTAAGTGGCGCTACCCGGGGCTAACCCGAGGTTACACTGTACTGATTACAACTAGAAGTTTCTAAGAGAAAGGGAAGTGCTGCGAAGTGAAGTTATTGGTCCATTCGTCTTAGAGCATACTTACCTGCTTTTCCGTCGTATTCTCGTTCAATACTCTCCAATCTGCATTCACTAGCGGCAACACAGGAAATTCCATTCGCGCATTGATCAGACAGATCACACGGTGTGTTGTGGTTAGGAAAGAAAGGTCACAACACACCGTCGCGGAAACGCCACAAGTGACATTGCTTGAGCTATTCACGGCTGAGCATGACGTCGAGCAATTCCAAATTTGGTGCTATCCTTGGGATAAAGTTAACCTTGCTTTGAACAACTGGGCCCTGGTAGAAGGTGACACTCTTGAGAATCAGTGGATTATAACCTGCTGAAAATGTTCGAGATGAGCTTACAACCTGGAAAAGTAGTGTGATTGCCCCAATCATGCATTTCTAGTATTACACGAACTGTTGTTACCTCGTTTTTATCAGTAGTAAAAATGATACCAAGTTCTGTAAGGGATTCCATCTTGCATCCAGTAAAAATAAATGACAGGAATCATCGTTGTCGTTGGTTTATTAAGTAAATAGATCAAAAACGAGAGCTAGTGTTTTACCAGCACGAGGCCGGTGATGGGAGACTAGTTCCTGTAAAAAAAACTATTGGTTCTATCTGTACGGGTACCGGCACTTGGACGTGGCGATGTGAATAAGAATTTTTATTATATCATTAGGACAGTATTAATATGTACATATATTATTCATCACTTCTGCTATGATAAATATTTTTACTATTTTCCCTGATTTCATGTCTAAGCGTTGCAGTGTAACCCCCCTCGTGCAACGGTTTGTGACTAGCCAATAAACATGCTCATTTCGTGATTTACGTACCTGTGCTAGTTCTCTGCGGTCGCCTTCGTAAGACTAGTTGCATGAAACATTGCCTAGTGTAATATCGCTGTCAGCTTGTTGCGAGACCGCAATAGCTGATATTACAGTTGCGTCTACGAATAGCAGTGTCAGCGGTATTGACCGGAACGCCTCACTTCAATGTAATGAAGCGCCACTGAAACCACCATTCTCCTAGGACACCAACACCCTCACGACTGATTACATCTAAGTGAGACGTTCGGGTCAATACCGCTGAAACTGCTATTCGGTAGATATCACCTTTAGTCATCCATCCATTGAGAATAAAACACTGCATTATCAGGTGGGCTATTTACAACACTATTGTTGTAGTTTCACGCTTTGCACCTTCGAGGTATTTATGAATATTTAACTTCAGAAAGAGGCTAACCCTGCGTACATGCGTCTGTACTCATTGCATTCAGCGGTAATTTTGGAATACGAAACTGGAGTATTCCAGCTGGCCCTCTATTCGAGGGCCAAAAACGAGCCCGCAGTCTAAATTCCAGCAAGTAGATTTGATTTAAGGACACCGGGCACTAATAAAACATTTAGAAATGGGCCTTCTGCAGGAATCCAATCACATGGATGTACTGGATGGCAAAACAATCCGATTTCATTTATTTAAAAGGCCCCCATTGCAATTTTTATACCTTTGAAATGTTTAGAGTACTTCTGCGAAGTAATATTTGGTTTACAAAGAATAATACTCTGTTCTACGCTTGTTTAAAATGGCACTTCCTGCCCATGACCACGTAAGAAAAGGCTGGGTCGATTCCCGGGTAGACGTCATCTAATTAAATCGACTATAGAAAGGCGCCATGAAAAAGCATTGAGATGACGTTACCCAATCGACCCAGGTTTTACTTACGCGTTAGGTCAATTTTTCACCATTTCAAACAAGCGTAGAACAGTATTCTCTGTATCGCAGAAGTACTCAAAATCGTACAAGTATATGTTATTAGCAAAACCTGTTTGTAAATGTTATTTTCCACCTCCAATCGATTGTCGATCTTTCTAAAACTGTTTTGAAGTTTGTTTGCCATCCAGTGAAGCCTTTCACATGAGATCTATATCATCAACACGTGACTGCTTCCTGCAAAAGGCCTGTGCACGAGGTTGATCTGTGAACAGCTAAAATTCATTGACAACGTTAGTCAAAACAAGTTTAACAAAACAATATGTTAATTAGGGTCTAATTGTGCGTATTAGTCTAATATCTATTTCACGGGTTAAATAAAATGACACTTCTAGCATCTATTCGGCTGTAATTGAAATCTCGGAATCTATAAAGTGTCGTTTTCGAATGCAATACCTTTTCCTTTGGTCTCGGTCAGTCTCGAAATTGAAAAAAAAAAAGAGCCTAAAGTTTCGGGCTCGTATTTTTATAAAACGCAAGTTCCGGCGTCTCGACAGTCTCGTATTTACTATTCGTCACCCATTTGCTAACTATATTATTGCATAGCTCAAGGCATAGCTGAAGAAAACCAATAATAAACTGGTATTACACTGGTATTATTATTTTCTTATCTTAAACTGCAATTCATTAATATTGTTTCTTAACTGTCATTCAATATACACCTATTTCAAAAAAGGTTGATCAAAACGAAGAACTAACTACAAACATCAGTGGTTCAATGATTCAAAGACAACAGAGATCTATTGTTCAATGCTTGTAATTAGTTCTTCGTTCTGATCAACCTTTTTTGAAACAGGTGTATAATTATAATCACATGTAATGATGGATTAGAAAGTGCGGCCATTCATGCTTCGCTTCTATGATAATTTCATTGTAATTAACATCAGTTTCTTTCCTTTAACATCAATTTTTATTCTGCCAAAATGCAGCCAGTATATAACTAGTGTCATTTTTGGTATAATTTCTGATTGTTATTGTGTTTTTTTCGCTCATTCGTTTTCGGATAGACCTATAGTCAGCTTGCCTGTTTGTTGTGCCATTTCAGACCACGTGATTTTCCCCTGAGTAGTGCGTTTTTGTTGTTCTGTATCCCAAGAGGAAATGTACCAATTTCTATAATTGGAAAACAAAGCACTGAATCCTCTGGAGAACTATCGCATGGTCTGAAATGGAACAACAAACAGGCAAGCTGGCTTGGTCTATTGGCGAATCCTTGCGACGTCATTGTTTACATGTTTGCCTCATTAGCATAAATTAAACTTCACGCTACAAACAAACAGACTACATCAGTTGAAAGAGAATATTAAACGTAGTAATCACCGAAAATTTGAGATTGATATGTTAAATATTTACGGAGAAATTGAGTTTTCAAAACTGTAAAATGGGCTGGGGAGCAAGAGTTGCTGACAACCATATATTCTTTGTAAATTTTGAGAGTTTTAAACGCTCATACCTCAAAATATATTTATCATATCACTCAAATGTTCGGTGATTATCAAGTGTGACAATCTCTTTCGATTTATGGACTCTTGTTTGTTTGTATGTACGTCGCTTGAAGTTTGATGTATGCTAATGAGGAAAAAACGTAAACAAGGATTCGCCTATTGGGCTACCCTGTAGCACAGTCAAAATGGGGAAGGCAAGCAGCCCAATTGAAAAACAAATAAGCGAAAAAAATCACCCACAAGAGCCGCTAGCAGAATGATAGTCCAGTTGACACTGACTGGCTCATTGATTTTTAAACTGGTGACTTGCTTGCCCCTTTCTTTGCCAGTTGGTCTGCCTCTTCGTTGCCATGGATACCAGCATGACCTGCAACATGCGTCTAACATAATATGATTTATTAAAATATGTGTACTGTATACAGAATACTTAAATTTTAGACAAAGTTATTACTATGCATGATGCAAAGTAAGAAGTTCTCAAGTAATAAAATCGCATTTCAATTACAATGAACTCCAACTTTTTAATACACTCAGTACAGTTTTATTACTAAAATTAAAGGTTGGATTAGCTTGTTTTACAATATTAATTACAATAATAATTTTAATTTTAAATATAATAATTTATTATTATTATCCTCCAATCAAATATATGTATTAGGGTCATGTACCGGACCAATATTTTTCCATGTACATGAAGAACGGTGACCTATTGGACAGTTCAGACCAGCTGTTCACGGTATATTGCGTTTATTGATTGGAGGATTATTTGATCAGTATAATAAAACAACAATAATTTTCCAAATCCGTAAAAAATCCATAAAAATCAACATACGAGTTTGAGAGTAGCATGTATAAAAATATATGAATGTAGTGGGGAGTTAGCCTGCTTTCAGGCGGTAGATGGTGCTTTTTTCGCGCAGCAAACGGATCATCGAAGCGGCCGCCATATTAGCCGAGCGTGATTCCGTCCCAGGTCTCATTCACGCTCGGCCAATATGGCGGCCGCTTAGATGATCCATTTGCTGCGCGAAAAAAACACCATCTACCGCCTGAAAGCAGGCTAGTGGGAAGTGTGCGTGGAGTTGAAAGCAGGCCCCCACCAGCTATGCTGAAATACATAGCCTGCTATAACAAAAGTAATATTTCTTTATTATTTATTTTTAAATATTTAAAGTCTCAACTCGACCTTCGGTCTCGTCCAATATTGAAGTCTCAACTTAAATATTTTGTCATAATAGGCTCGGATGAATCCAATGAGTGTATCATATTGAACCACAATATACAGTTCATGTACCATGAAACCCAGACACAAAAATCACGTGCTACATACCCATTTCACGTCTATCTCTTCACATAGCTTATCCAGTTTCTGGAAATCTTCAACATTCTTGACATCTTTCTTATCAGACGTTTTCCAGCCATTTCGTTTCCATGTCTTTATCCAGCTAGTCACCCCTAAGAAAAAGTTTGTACCTCACTTTTTGGTTATAGCCAGCTCTAGCCAAAAACAAGGAATGTGTTTTTGGGCTACGCTACTGTAGAGGAGAAATGTAGAGGTTTTCTTAATCAAAAAGCGAAGTTGACTTTGAAGATTTTCAAATTGTCACATTGGTCGTTTTCATGCTGACCCCTTCAATTATACAAATGCACATCAAGTACATCTGGGGCCGGTTGTTTGAAGCACGTATAAGCGCTACCCCAGGGTTAAATTGCTAACCCGAGGTTAAACTCTATAGATTACAATTACAGATTTTGTGCTATGCTAGGGATAAAGTTACCCTTGCTTTGAACAAGTTGGCCCTGGTCGAAGTGCAATCTCGAGGGTTTCTTTAAACTGGTAGGTTAGAAGCACTCTGTTCAACTATATTTTGTCCAAAATATGGGAAAGGAATTGCCAATAAATTTATACAAGAAAATGAACAAAAGTGAGTGAACTGTCATATTTTGTAGTAGGGTTTGTATTATTTTTTTACAAACAGTTTATATACCACACAAGTGAACAGTGCTTTTCACATGCTCTAGTTGGGTTCTGAAACTGTGAATATCCAGGCTGCAATATTCACTGTTTTCAGTTTCATATGCAAAGAATTCACTCGATAATATATTAATGGTTTTTGAACTTTTCGAACCAATTTGAGGCAGTCAATTTCATCACTTCGGGAAATAATTGTTAAAGGAGCTGTGTCACGGTGAGGGACACGCCTTTGTGTTCCGGGCCGGAACAAAATTATTTTCATTAGTTTTCATATAAATTGACGACCCTAGCACACGTGTGGGATGGATGAAATCAAAGTAAATGTGCAAAGATGATTAACAAACTGTGCGTAGAGCTAGTCTTCAAGGAAAATATTGCAAATCGTTAAAGTCAAGCATTATCGAACATTGATTCCAGACATGCGCACAACCACGACACAGCGCCTTTAAACAACCGTGTTAGGATATCACTTGAAATTTAAAAGAAATGACATAGCGCTCAAACTAAGCAAGTTATCAAGCTATTTCTACAGCAAAAATCTTTATTATTGTTGTTCTATTACGTGGGGAGAGGGGGTCATAAAAAAAAACATTGTCACGCGCGCGAGCTCACTGCACTGTACGTTTTGGCGGTAAACAGCTTACCGCTTACAAATTTAATCTCGAACGGACTTTTGCTCTCTCTAAAGTCGGACACCAAGCTGAGGAGATGGTTGAAACAGTTGAGATGCTTGTTGGAATGGCGGATTAACATTTCGAAAGAGTGACTTTGTGTAAAGTACCGTTGGACATCCTAAAGTCGCCGGCTTAAAGTGCCTATCACCCTTTTGAAATTTTGATACCTTATGGAACCTCCGAAAAGTTTTGAGTACTTCTGTGAAGAAAGTTTTGGTTTAAAGTGAATACTTTATGTTCTACGATTGTTTGAAATTGTGTAAATGTGACCTTTCCTGACCCATGACCGCGTAAGTAAAAGCCTGGGTCGAAACCTGGGTAGACGTCATCTCATTAATGCATTATTCTCCATGGCGCCTTTTTATCACAACATCGATGCATAGAAAATATACACAGTTTTTGAGTTGTTAGTAAAGAAAAAAGTCATTTTAGTCAACATGTTAAGTATTTCTTCAAATGATTGCAATATGACGTCAAGATGACGTCTACCCAGGTTTCGACCCAGGCTTTTACTTACGCGGTCATGGGTCAGGAAAGGTCACATTTACACGATTTCAAACATGCGTAGAACATAAAGTATTCACTTTAAAACTTTCTTCACAGAAGTACTCAAAACGTTTCGGATGTTCATAAGCTATCAAAATTGCAAAAGGGTGATAGGCACTTTAACTCATGGTTGAACGAGAAACTGTTTGACTAAAAGGCAATTCGTTATCGCTGGATATTTACACAGAGTCACGTCTTCAGGCGAAGCCGAACTGTTAATATTTTGGAGCTAAGAAGACCATTTTGGTAAATTTCGTTGTCTGAGCTTTCCAAAGGTATGTCGGGCCTTCTTTGTGATTCGCCTGGGAAGAAACCCTATGGAATTTCCTTGTCGAAAGTTTTGCTGTGTACCCACACTTATTTTCGGCCCGTGTTAAGTCCGAAGGTAAAGCGAAGTAGTAGTTTATTTAATCACCTTTCATAGTGAGCACTAAGCTCATTTAAATGTGTACATGTACGTGCTAATTAACAACAGAGTAAAGAGATATAAAAATAGCGAACTAGTACATAGAATAAACCTTAAAAGGACACTGAATACTTACACTAAGGAAGCATAAATATATAAAAAAACGAATTAAGGATAGTAAATAAAGTAAATGTAAAGATGAATAATAAAGTACTGAACACAGTACTAAATATGTGATTAATTAAGACACAATAAATACTATTAAGATTAAGTATGGTGATATAGTAATATCACAGTTATACGTTAAGTTAATTATATTCATCGTCCGCACAATAATGACAGGCACACAGTAGTAGTGTCGGCGAAAGTGTTTGGTTATTCAATTTGGATTTGAATACTCTCAGTGACGATGTGCGACGTATATCATCAGGGGGATCGTTCCTGAGCCTGGTAGTTATTAGCCTGCTATGCAGACGTATTTTTTCACTCTCATAAATTCGAAGAAAAAAGTAACGTCTGCTTACCCGAGCGCTTAATTAGTTTCCAATATGCAAGCACGACATCAGCACGTTGTTTTATTTTTCTGCCCAATCAAAGCCGTTCTCAAGCATGTTAAGGCCTGGTTCATTTAACGGAAAATAGATGTACGTTAAAAAATGTTTTCTGACAGAAATAACACTTTAAACAAAAACTAATTACACAGTAATACTAATATCAACTTCCTTAAATTTGTTAAGTGGGTGGTTGTCGTATCACGTGATCGATGACGTCATAATTATATAAAATCGTTTAAGTGAAATGCGGCTACGACGATAACATATGAATATAAAGTAACCATGCTAAAACATTACTCCTCCCGCAGTGTTTCAGATCACGCTTAGAAAACATGACTATCATGTAAAGATAAGGAGATATTAAGGTTACAATAAGTCACGTGACCTATTTTGCATATGTTCGCCTTAATTACTCGTTAACGAAACATTGTAGTCATCTTTTCTAAGTTGATTTAGGTAAAAGGCTTCAACCTTAACTAAATATATCCACTCTTCATCCAAGCTGTTTTAAACTCGGAGCCGCGTTTTTGATTTACTGATTTCGTGTTCTAAGTCACGTGACAGACCACGTGACACGTTTTACTACACACAAACCACTTAAGGTAGTCAAGAATAGCGATACCTATTATCGGGAGAAACTTGACTTACTTACCATACTCGGCTGTGCTGAAATAAGGAAAACAGTTTTTACCCGAAATTTGACCCCTGAACCAGGCCTTAACATGCTTGAGTTGTTAGAATTTTAGTGAATTGGCGCGTCAGTGAACACTCTCCTATGATTGGTCAATGGCAAATGTATTGTCTGAACCTTTTAAATGCAACATTACATCACTTTCCAGGACATGGAAGGTAAAATCTGATTGGTCCATAACACAATGAGGTGTGCATATTGGAAACTAATTAAGCGCTCGGGTAAGCAGACGTTACTTTTTTTCTTCGAATTTATGAGAGTGAAAAAATACGTCTGCATAGCAGGCTAGGTAGTTATATACGTATAGGAGTTATGCAGATATCTAGTATTGCAAGTGATTAAGTTTTGCCAACCCCCGTAAATTATGTTTGCTGGAGCGAAAAGAAAAAAGTTGTTGAATATAGGTAGGTGCGGTATTATAAATACATTTATGGAGTAGTACTATATAGACATTGTACATATCGCCTCTGTTCTAGCGATCTAAGATCTACAGTGTTTAGTAGTTCGTCGTAGGAGGTAGTTTTAGCCATATTAAGTAAGGACCGTATAGCATACTGATTTGTTAGTTCAAGTTTCTGAGAAAGGCCTGGTGTAAGACCAACAAGCACAGGCGAACAATACTCAAGGTGTGGTAAAATAAAAGCCTTGTATATCCTAATTATAACATCCATAGGGATGAACTGACGTATACGCCTCAGAGAGGAAACTTGGCATTGACCTTGTTACAGGCTAATTTAACATGATGTTAAAAGTGAGACAGGCCTAGTAGCCTTATACTTTTCTCAACATCCAGTGGTGGCTAGCAAGGATCTGTGTATAGCTGGTAATGAACTATAGGATTTCCTAATGGACAGACCTTTGTCTTGGAATCATTTACCCTTAAATAGTTATGGTTAAACCATGTGATAAGTGTGTTTTAATTGTTCTGTACTATAGCTTGTAAAGTATCTGCTAGGTTGTACTCAGTGCATAGAGTCGCAGTGATACATCATCAACAAAGTAAGTCATGTCATTTATGAATAAGTTAAACAGGAGTGGTCCCAAGATCGATCAAAAGGGACTCGGGTCTCATCCGTGTCAGCTACGGGAATAGCTTGCAAGGATTTCGGAAAGATTATAGTTTCAAAACGCAAAACGACTAAACTCTGTCGGCCGTACCGTGCAATAAATCCGCTTTCCAATCAAAATAACTAAAGTGTGAAAGCCTGAGTACTTAAACAACGTTTCTTTGTGAAGTGCACTATAGCGTGAAGCGAATTTTTTATGAGTGAAAGGGATTTGAAAAATATATACGGCAATGAAAGATCAGGTAAAATAAACAAATAAAATCAGGAACGGACCTTAAAGGGAACCTCGGCTGAAAAACAATGTTTGCTCTCAAGTGTTTGTATGTTCTGGATGCCTAAGTCTCTTTCCGTGTTTGTCTCCAGTAAATTGTACACTAGATGTCATTTATGCACCGATTTTCCTCTCGATAAAACTCATTTGAATTTCCTGCGCGCCGCCATATTGGATATCATGACGTCACAGTGTTGCCCTATTGTCGCATAACAAAAGAGCTATTGTTTTCTGACAATAAGGCAACACTGTGACGTCATAAAATTCAAGATGGCAGCGCGCAGGAAATTCAAATGAGTTTTATCGAGAGGAAAATCAGTGCATAAATGACAACTAGTGTACAATTTACTGGAGACAAACACAGAAACAGACTTAGGCATGTATAACAAACACTTGAGCAAACATTGTTTTTCAGTCGAGGTTCCCTTTAATGAAAGACTTGAAAAAGACCCAAAGCAGCCAAAACAGATAGGAAAGGCGAGAAAAAGCTAAAGTACATTAATTTTTCATATCTTAAGTTTTTTCTATAATCAGCATTTTCACATACACAAATGGTCACGATCTTAGTAAATTGACTTGAAAAAACTAAAAGCGACCGTAAAAAAAAGAAAAGAAAAGTGTGATTCAAAGCAAAATTATCACTAAGTCGTTTTCATGCCCACCCCTTCAATTATAAGAAAATATAGCTTGGCGTAAAATATTAGGTTTAGTTAGTTAGAACTAGCATCATGACACTGGCTCTATTGGCTACCTCATCAAATCATTGGCATGTTTTCTTTCCATTACAAGATGGGTAATTTCTCGTCATTGTAGCATATTTAGCTTCTCACCATTTATGGTATACTTGCTGTCTGTTCTGACCTCCACACTTTTCAATCCCATGGACTTTGCTGATTCCAGTGCCATTGCTGCAGCCTGTTGGTAAAATATTGTAATGGTTTATTGGCTTGAAAACAAAGAATACTTTCAAAAGGGTCAACAGTACATAGTTTCAATACACACCACCGGCGACCGGCAATTTTACATGCATCCATCTGCATGTACTTTCAAGATTTTACCACCTATAGGCCCGAAAGTAACTTTTTCATTGAGGTTGCTAACTGGCGGCTAACCACTTGTAGGGTTTGGTCGCCATTTCCCAAAAAAAAACACGTTTATTCCACAGTAAAAAGTGCAGTTCCGGACCTTTCTTTGCATAAAATATTGCGAAAACTACCAAAGCTTTTTACATGTCAACTGCAGTCATCATGATCATGACGAAAGTTTGAATTAAATACTTCTTATTCCCATTTTTTGTGTAACTACAGTATTTTCTACAGGGCCCGAGTTTCGATTAGTACACAAACCAGGGACCTTTTCCATAGCATTTCACTCAATTTGGAACTCAACTACTTGTATTTTTCTCGGTGATTTCAATCGGCTTACCGTACCAGGCCCAGTACATCAGTGCCCACACTAACGGAACAATATCATTGGTGCTGCAGCAAACAATACGGGGATCAAAGAATCACAACTGCCAATAATTTATTCTACCGTATTTTGCAGGAATTTACTTTTTTAATGTTATCCTATAATACAATATTTTATTATTTTATGCTCAATGTATGGGGCTTGGTAGGCCGCTAGCGTTACAGCTAATGTATCAAGAAAGGAGAATGAGAACGTTTCAGTGGAATAAGAGCATAATGAACTGAGCATAAAACACTTTATAGCTAAACTGCATTAAACACAAACAACAGATAAGGGGCGGGCATCTCGTTTATTGATACTTGTCGGACACGTATAATTACAGCAGTATATGTTGGCCAATCAAGTCTACCTAGACCTGTTACATCTAGTACCCGAAGAACTGAAGGCTGGTTTTGCCAGACGAAATATTGTAACATTCAATATAAAATCCTGCGTTGTGTCAGCTTTGCCGTAATCCTTAGCTTGGACTTCATATAAATAGTGTAGTCAGTACATTTCTTCTATTCTTAACTTATGTCCTTAGGTATCAAAGTAGAGAAACGCCTTAGATTAATTCTTACATATTAATCACTCCTCTTTATACACCCTCGACGGTATCCCAACGGGATTACACAACAACATTCTGCACCCACTTATGTACATTCCATAACGCTATAAAGTATATTTATATAGATTTAGTTCAAATGTAAAATATTTAACGAAATAAAAATAACAATTCAGATGATCATACAGTAAAATATAATCTAACCCGTACCCCTAGAGAGAAACACACGTTAGAGCAAAGCACTGGTAAACGTAACAGCCCCTCCCATATATCCTCAATCGGCTTTTCTTTAAAGTATTAAAAACATTCAGGGGTCAAAAGGTAAGTCATCAGCTGATGACCAGTTTCTTTAACTCTGGTCATCAACACTCAACCTTTAGTCTAGCCTCCTCCACAGGCATCCCTAGTTAGTAAAAAATAGTAAGCGGTCACCCTGTGGCCGGATATGTGGGTGCACGACCCAGTCTTCCAGTAGCACAGAACCTCTCGAGACCTGTATTCTGATTGCACCCATAATACTATACTTCTATTGTTTTTGTACTGCACTTGCTAAAGGATAGGGTGTTTACTATTGTTGGGTAGGCCAATACCGTCGCTCGTTTCGAGAAGTTCCACCTGACCCCAGTCTTCCCAAACTTACTATTTCTTACTAACTAGAGATGCCTGCAGAGGAGGCTACGTTTAGTCGCATTGGCACCCAGTTGGTTGCAATTTTGGGGCCTGCCTACTTGTGCAATTTGAACCCCCAAGAGGCTCAGGTGCTGTTAGCACCCATGTTCCATCAGCCGCCTACTTGTTCTCCTATACTACTGTAAAAGTTATTCGAACCATTGGGTTTACATTGAAAATATGTCTTAATTCCTTAACTATTTTTGCATGTCAGGACCCATATTATATCATTTCAAATAGATTCAGATTGGTTCCCTGAGTAGTCAGAATCAAAATTATATATAAATCATTTATTGATCTAGCATTCTGTCCAACCCTACCCTGGGTGCCAGAGGTTCTACTGCCCTCTCTAAGCCAAAGTTTAGGATCGACGAGAAGGCTGTCGATCCTAAACTTTGGCTTAGAGAGGGCAGTAGAACCTCTGGCACCCAGGGTAGTCCAATCCATTCTGTCTAATTCTTGCTTTGCCCATGAATGGCCCTAATGCCTTTGTTTGCCCCCAAACACACTGTAGGCAATAAAGTAACTTGGATAACATGACGAGCTTAGCTCAAGAATTGGACTCCCTGTACAAAGGTGTGGTCTAGACGTCACGGGCACTTTTTCCCGATCTGGTTACTAAAAATACACTTATTCAACATTAGCATCCCGCACTGCCTAGCGTCATGGTTTAACTAATAATCTCTTCATTGAAACCTTTCCTCCGGTAAATTACAATTACAGTTACTTTCAGATAAAAAACATGAGCTGTATGACAAATACGGACAACAGTATTCAGTAAAGCCAAAAACACAAAGAAACTAAAATAGTAACATAGCTAGACCCTAAGGATTTATGCGCTAAACAACAACACTGTCCCCAGCTGTAGCGGAAGTCTTTTACCTTCAGTTAATCTTGAGCTAACAGTTCTGGCTTCATCTTCTAGAAATCTAATTCCTAACTCAAGCCTTTGTTTAAAACGACAAAATCATATGACCCTGATTGCTTCACTAATGCAGCAGTTCTAAGAGAACTCATAGGGAAACTATGTGGACGGACCATTTGCCCGAAAGTAATTGACTACCTTTGTAAGTGTTTTTAAGTTTTTCGTTATCCTGGACTTCTGCTTGGGCTTACTTTTAATCTGACTGTAACTCTTAGGCAAAGCAAATATGGATAACAGCACTAGCTAGCTCTCACTCCTCCTCGCTCGTGGATTTGGATCAGCATGTTCTTGTCAAGTCCCTCCTTTCCAAGCCTCTCTTTCATACCATTGCTTACCGGCAACTTTTCAAGTGTACACTTTCGAGCCCTTACTTCGATTGCTGTTTTCATGCCACTCTCAAACACTGCACTCGGTACAGAGTTCGCAATGAGCTCATTGCCAAGAGATAGATGGAAGTCATTGAGTAGTTCGTGTCTCCTAAAGGCATTGAAGAGAATTTGAAAGTCAAGTGTTGCCATTGTGAGCTACTAAAACAATCTGACGATTCACTTGTTCCTTTCTAATAAAATCACACAATTCAGTTTAACCTGTACTTTGAGTGAGAGCTCCTACTGGTTCCATCTTCTTTGCAGCTTTTCACAGCTTTGTAATGGCTGTAGTGCATATTCGATGCAAGCGATCATCTCCCTTGAGACCTTTGCCTCCAGGTAGATCACTGTATCGGTAGTTCTCTGGATCACTGCTGTACTTGCACCATGCCTTGCAGTTATCGTACTCGCCAAATGCGTAAGGGACTATAACATAATCCATCCAACAGAGTGGAAGGCAGAAAAGTGCCCTTTATTTTGCTTGATGCAGTACGTGAAGCACTTCTGAATGTAGCCTATTATTACCGCGGTTAAACCTTTCATCTTCGCTCTTGCCGTATAAAGGCGTGAACCTAAAGTCCTACATCATGCATGGTGTATATCCTACCACTTTTCGATGTCATAGTTTACAAGTGTCTTCAATCGACTTTCTGTTGTGCTGTCTTCGTCTCCGACGTAGGAGGAGTAAGTCACACCGTGTTGGACGGCCTCAGAGAAGAGCTGAACAGCATCATTAGCTTCCATACTCTTTGACGAACCTTCATGGTTGCGCCTGCAGTCGTGAGCCCTTGATTCTCGGTTTTCTGTTTGTGCTTCTTGGCATATGCGACACATATAGTGTTCCTATGTTGCATAACTGACTATTTTACCCGTTTTCAGTCCAACCGCTGATCCCAAACCGGAGCACGAATCTCGAGTCCTGCATGCATCTTTTACACCACCCCACCCCACCGCCACCCCTTAAACACAAACGCTTTGTTAAGCTAAACCGCATCGCATGACTAAACTGAAGAAAAGCACGAATTCTTCTAACTAATACCGGAAAGTAGATTAAATGTTCAACATTACCTTGACTTTATCTCCATACTCCTTCACTCTCCTTGCCTCCACAACGTTTTCTAAAAGAATAGCCTTCCTTTTGCGCTTAACTACTCGGCTTAAAGGCGCTGTGTCATGGTTTTGCGCATGTCTGGAATCAATGTTCGATTGGTGGCTGTTAATTCGCTTCAAACAGTTAAATTTCCCTTCATTAATGCTTGAATGGATATGCAATAGTTTCCTTGAAGACTAGATCTACGCGCAGTTTGTTGATAATTTTTGCACATTTCCTTTGATTTCATCCATCCCTCATGTGTGCTCCTTTAACCATATCGAAGAGCATATTGTAGATTCAAAAGCGTTACTGGCAGTGCGACTTTATATTTGCATGTCATTGTACTAAGAACAGAATTCGCAGGAGCGTTTCGGCAGTAACAAAGCGTGTATGGTAAACTTGTTAGTTCAAAAGCACACACGTATGTAGAATCTAGACAAAAGAGAAATTTCGGAAAGACACAACCTACATGTATCAACAAAATGATACAGCAATGAAGCTTCCGTGGATGAACGTAAAAGTTCCGTTTTTGTTTTTATTCCGCACCCTTAAAATGATTCAATGCTCTTGAAATTTACAGGGACAGGGTAGTACATGTTGAACTTCAGGTGAATATTATTTTTTTTAAACATTTAACAGCCTCCATTTACAATCTGGAATGAACATTTACAATCTGGAGTTTGAATACTTTCTCAATCTGTAGACACGTTCTTGGATTAGAGAAAGTATCTCAAACCCGAGAAAGTTTCTAGTGCTTAGCCAATCAGATCGATGGAGTTGTTGAAGCGTGAAATCTGCAGAAACTTTCTACGTTCTCAGAAAGTTTCTGACATCAGCGAACTTATCACCGATATAAAGACAATTGTCTGTAGAACCAGAAAATATCTTTCTGTTAGCCAGTAATATTGAATATATAGTCATTGACGATTAACCCCAGAGATGAAGTGGTGATTCATGGCGTGAATATTGCTTTTCATTTGACCATTGAAAAACCATTATTAAAACCGCCGAGAAAAGCATAACTGATACTGAAACACATTCTAGCCACGAATTCTTGCGAGGTGCTAGTCATTCAGAAAAATAAACAAAACATCGACATACTCGGGAGCGTAATTAAATGTTTTGATTAAGTTAGTTACAGTAATTGCGGTCTTGCAACTTGATGTGGTTTCAGCTGAATATGCATGGCTTTCAAACGTGACAATGGACGAATCAATTCCCCAAGTTAACTAGCTCTTTGGTATTACAAGGCCCTCGTACTACAATGATCACTGCAATCTCATTTGGGAAACCCCGGCGTGACTATTATAATTCTTCCCGCGGGAAGCAATTGAAATAAAACTTGCGCAAAAATGTGCAAAGCCGAAAAATAAAACACGAAATAACACAAGAGTTAAGCTTCAAATTTATTTGTTGTTACATGAAATTTATTTTTATCACTTTTTTTCATAACTGGAAACAACATTTAACATAACAGACGAGAGAAAGTCAACTGCAGGAAACCGAATCCCATGCTATATTCCGGCGGCAATTTATAATTACGTTGTCACGATCTCAAATTACAACTGAAGCATGAAATCTGCAGAAACTTTCTACGTTCTCAGAAAGTTTCTGACATTAGCGAACTTATCGCAGATATAAAGACAATTGTCTGTAGAACCAGAAAAAAATCTTTAAGTTAGCCAGTAATATTGAGGTTTCAGTTTTCAATCATGACAAAAAGAAAATCAATCCCCAAGTCAACTATGCAATGATCGTTAGAATCAAATTTAGTTGGATGTGCAATCTGAAATAAAACCGCTCTCGGGAACCCAGGAAATTTTCAGAGAAAAGGTTTGCCGTTGATGAAATAAGACACGAAAGAACACAAGCTTTATTTGTTTTGTTGTTAAATAAAATTTTATTACTTCGTTGATTAAATTTCAAACAAAACTGAGAAACCGAATCCATGCTAGCCTGAATTTGAACCAGAGGAGACGGCTGAAATTCAGGATAAATCCATGCTTATTCCGGCGGGAAATTATAATAACGTTGTCTATGCATGGTTCTCAAATAGTTTCAACAATCTACACCGAAAAGCTGACCAAACGTGTGCGTATTCAGTGAAAGGTTTTTCTATTGAAGAACACATTTTTTTGCACGTTTTGGCTCATTCCAGACTACTTTCAATTAAGCACAAAAGGAAACATTCATGTTCACGATCAGGCAACCAAATCGTGCGAGATATACGTCCACAACTTGTCGCCGTTGATTCTGTCGTATTTATTTTATATCCCCCATCATCAATAGCCTCGGGTTCGATCGTTACATTAAGACACAAGAATAAACGCAATTGTTTTGGGAAAAAACGTACGAATACTAGAGAAAGTATTCCTCAAACATTTATTATTGCGAATAGCTTTTGAAGCAAGCGTCTGTTTATCGTCCAGTGTAATCGACAAATTGAAGTACTGCACGCATGTGATTGGTTAACAGGATAACCTTATCTAATTATCATATCAATCAATCAATGACCTGGGTCATGAAGCCTGAGCGAGCATGTCAAGTCTGCACAGAATAGTAGCGCGCGAAATTGTCATTACTGCCCGATTGACTTCAAGCTGACAACATTCGTTGAAAATTACGCATTGGTCTCTTCTTCAGAACATCAATTTGTCTGGTATACAATTTGGTACAGAGACTTGTCAGTTTTCCTCAACCTCTCGCTTTGAAATATAATATGCAAAGAGAGCAGATTGACGTTAGCCACGGATTGGAATTCAATTTTTAAAAACTAATAAAACTGAAAATAAACTAAATTCATTGTTGTCACTTATGCGACTCCATTTCAAAGGTGATTTTTTTGCGTGTCGAAAATATATTTTTAAAAAAAGCACCCTCATGCTCAAGCTTTTTCAGTCTAGTTTGATATGGCAACCAAATACATCGATGAAATACAGCAGTCACAATCAACTATAAAACTGTTTGGCGCCTGAATCAACGTTTTTGTCGTTATTGAGTTCCATTCTCATTACCAGTAGTATTTAGTCGTGTCGATATTGAGTTTGAGAACGACTGACCGGCTGTGTTTTATCGTACTAATAAAAAGAAATTCAGCTAGTACGTAATTTCTTTCTGTGGAAAGGAAAGTTGGTCAAATATATTATTATCGCTGAAATAACGAAACAGGGCTTTTGACCTTTGCGTGCAGCCCGTACCGGTTTGGAATTTATTTTAATTGTGTTCGCAGTGGAAACTGCATGCATATTTGCAACAAACTATCATTTTGAAATGCTGTGGAGGTTGAAACCAAAAATACAAGGAAAGTCGGCTCTATGTGATGGTATTTTATGGAACAATCATTTTGCATGCAGTGATTTTATAAAAATAACGTGTTTGTGTGACTCCCTTGGCTTCTATCCTGCCCTGAAATAAGAACACCTCCGAAAGATTCAAAATGGAAAAGATTCGAAAATACTTTTTTTCGCAAAATCTAAATCTAAAAGCCCTAATCTAGCATCACAAAAAACTCAAATATACATTTTAAAGCCTTGAAAATGCGACTTTCTTATTTCCCGCTAAAAAAAAGACGCGGAAATTGATTGACAGCTTCTGTCATTCACTGGGCAATAGTGGGCATGTTATTTCATTCTCGCTATCCTGGTGATTTTCTGCGCTACTTTTAGTTTGTAAAGATTTCTACGTTAATGCAATGCCCAAAGGTGTAAAAGTAGATCTTCTTGGTGCCGTATTCAAAAAAGAAGAGAAGAGAAAAACGGTGATAATTTACTTTGTGAGTAAATCCAAGAAGTTAGAATCATCGAAGACCAAAAGTCCACAAAGAATCAAGCAATAAGGTTTTGTTATCTTCAATCGACGAAAAATGTAAAGAGAATTCAATGCAGGAAGCTAAGGGTTTGCCGGTTTTGTTTCAGCGCGATGAAATTAGAATGACACGTGTACATGGTATGGGATAGAACAGAGCTTCAATGCTTTTCCCTGCCTGATATTAATTCTGTATGTACTCCTAAAAGAGTGAGTTAATGAGTTAATGATTACCTTTGGCGGGATTTCTAAGTCAACCGTGAAATGAATCGAAAAGTCAGTTCTCGGCTCTTCTTTTCGGCCAAAAACAGAACTTTGTTGAAGTCCAGCCTTTTCGCGTTTTGTCCAATTTTCCTAAATTTTTCACGAGTCGTAGTATACAGCCGTTTCTCAAATACTGTGTCGGAAATTATTTTTCGTTCAGATTTTATGACCTGGTTTGTATCAAAATGAGATGAAAAACTACTTTTTTGAAAAGGGTAAAATATGTAATACGTTTTTATGCAACATGTCAAAATTTAGTTGGGATTCGAAAGCAATAATTAAGAAAGAAATTCGGTTTCAAAGCCTGAAGGGCTGAACTCCTTCCGGCGGACGGAGTCCTTTCATGTTGAAAAATATACAACATCTACGCTTTTAACTTTTGTTAAAAATGGATTAAATATATACTTTCTTCAATTCAAGACCTTTAAAACGGTATGTAGTACGTCTATGTGGCTTTAATTGCGACGCTGCAAGAGCGTTTTTCCGAAATGAAAACTTTAAAGGCGTCATTACAGAGCAGGAGATGAGCTCCTGACGGGGTGAATACGAGACCGAATTGAAAAATGTTTTTACCCATCCATATACGACGTTCGCCTCCAAAGAGTAAGCGGATTTACGGCAATTTTTTTATATCACAGCCTCAACGAATGTACCCTGGTTGCCAGGGGTTCGAGTTCGAGCCTCTGGAACCCAGGGTACAACGAATGTAACCAGCTAGATAAAACGGTATGGAAAATCTAATCCTTGTTATATTTTAAGTATAATGTTCAGAAAGTTTTTTTAACTAACTTGAATAACAACTGCATATATAAATCTGATAACTTTTTAATATAACTCTTTAATATATATATATATATATATATATATATATATACAGCAAATTGCAAAAATTATGGCACATTATGTTCAATATAAATATATATCAGAAACATCTAAAATTATGGGATGGTGTTACTGATATTTTTTTCAAGTTGCCTACCCTCAAGGCCTTCTGAAAATATTATCAGTAACTCCATCCCATAATTTTAGATATGTTTCTGATATATATTTATATTGAACAGTATGAGCCATAATATTTGCAATTTGCTGTGTATATATATAGCTCTTAACGTGTTTAATACATGTTTTTAACTGTTGTTATTTATTGCAATTTTAATTTGCAGGTCCTCACTAAAAAACAGTCCGGTCATCCCCCTGGATAAATAGCATAGATTGACAAACATGCATTCCGGCATTAGTGTATTTGTTCTGATAAAAAAAATAGAATACCGGTTATCGCTCCCGTCGGTTATGGCAAAGATTTTGAATAGGGATTAGTATCAAATGCTCATGTTTTTGTCAGTTTATAATACCACGAGTTTCAACATATCCACGCAATATAATCTTTCGAAGGCCTTTTTATTTCAGGATACAAGTCAAGGGAGTCCTTTTGGTTTCAACCTCCACAGCATTTCAAAATAATAGTTTGTTGGAAATATGCATGCAGTTTCCACTGCGAACACAATTAAAATAAATTCCAAACTGGTACGGGCTGCACGCAAAGGTCAAAAGCCCTGTTTCGTTATTTCAGCGATAATAATATATTTGACCAACTTTCCTTTCCACAGAAAGAAATTACGTACTAGCTAAATTTCGTTTCATTAGTACGATAAAACACAGCCGGTCAGTCGTTCTCAAACTCAATATCGACACGACTAAATACGAGAACATATCATATGCAATCGAACTCAAAAACGACAAAAACGTTGATTCAGGCGCCAAACAATTCAGTTGATTGTAACTGCTGTATTTCATCATCATGTATTTCATCATCATGTATTTCATCGATGTATTTGGTTGCCATATCAAACTAGACTGAAAAAGCTTGAGCATGAGGGTGCTTTTTTTAAAAATATATTTTCGACACGCAAAAAAATCACCTTTGAAATGGAGTCGCATAAGTGACAACAATGAATTTAGTTTATTTTCAGTTTTATTAGTTTTTAAAAATTGAATTCCAATCCGTGGCTAACGTCAATCTGCTCTCTTTGCATATTATATTTCAAAGCGAGAGGTTGAGGAAAACTGACAAGTCTCTGTACCAAATTGTATACCAGACAAATTGATGTTCTGAAGAAGAGACCAATGCGTAATTTTCAACGAATGTTGTCAGCTTGAAGTCAATCGGGCAGTAATGACAATTTCGCGCGCTACTATTCTGTGCAGACTTGACATGCTCGCTCAGGCTTCATGACCCAGGTCATTGATTGATTGATATGATAATTAGATAAGGTTATCCTGTTAACCAATCACATGCGTGCAGTACTTCAATTTGTCGATTACACTGGACGATAAACAGACGCTTGCTTCAAAAGCTATTCGCAAAATAAATGTTTGAGGAATACTTTCTCTAGTATTCGTACGTTTTTTCCCAAAACAATTGCGTTTATTCTTGTGTCTTAATGTAACGATCGAACCCGAGGCTATTGATGATGGGGGATATAAAATAAATACGACAGAATCAACGGCGACAAGTTGTGGACGTATATCTCGCACGATTTGGTTGCCTGATCGTGAACATGAATGTTTCCTTTTGTGCTTAATTGAAAGTAGTCTGGAATGAGCCAAAACGTGCAAAAAAATGTGTTCTTCAATAGAAAAACCTTTCACTGAATACGCACACGTTTGGTCAGCTTTTCGGTGTAGATTGTTGAAACTATTTGAGAACCATGCATAGACAACGTTATTATAATTTCCCGCCGGAATAAGCATGGATTTATCCTGAATTTCAGCCGTCTCCTCTGGTTCAAATTCAGGCTAGCATGGATTCGGTTTCTCAGTTTTGTTTGAAATTTAATCAACGAAGTAATAAAATTTTATTTAACAACAAAACAAATAAAGCTTGTGTTCTTTCGTGTCTTATTTCATCAACGGCAAACCTTTTCTCTGAAAATTTCCTGGGTTCCCGAGAGCGGTTTTATTTCAGATTGCACATCCAACGCGAGAAGAAATGATAGTCGCGGCTTTACTAAATTTGATTCTAACGATCATTGCATAGTTGACTTGGGGATTGATTTTCTTTTTGTCATGATTGAAAACTGAAACCTCAATATTACTGGCTAACTTAAAGATTTTTTTCTGGTTCTACAGACAATTGTCTTTATATCTGCGATAAGTTCGCTAATGTCAGAAACTTTCTGAGAACGTAGAAAGTTTCTGCAGATTTCATGCTTCAGTTGTAATTTGAGATCGTGACAACGTAATTATAAATTGCCGCCGGAATATAGCATGGGATTCGGTTTCCTGCAGTTGACTTTCTCTCGTCTGTTATGTTAAATGTTGTTTCCAGTTATGAAAAAAAGTGATAAAAATAAATTTCATGTAACAACAAATAAATTTGAAGCTTAACTCTTGTGTTATTTCGTGTTTTATTTTTCGGCTTTGCACATTTTTGCGCAAGTTTTATTTCAATTGCTTCCCGCGGGAAGAATTATAATAGTCACGCCGGGGTTTCCCAAATGAGATTGCAGTGATCATTGTAGTACGAGGGCCTTGTAATACCAAAGAGCTAGTTAACTTGGGGAATTGATTCGTCCATTGTCACGTTTGAAAGCCATGCATATTCAGCTGAAACCACATCAAGTTGCAAGACCGCAATTACTGTAACTAAGTTAATAAAACATTTAATTACGCTCCCGAGTATGTCGATGTTTTGTTTATTTTTCTGAATGACTAGCACCTCGCAAGAATTCGTGGCTAGAATGTGTTTCAGTATCAGTTATGCTTTTCTCGGCGGTTTTAATAATGGTTTTTCAATGGTTAAATGAAAAGCAATATTCACGCCATGAATCACCACTTCATCTCTGGGGTTAATCGTCAATGACTATATATTCAATATTACTGGCTAACAGAAAGATATTTTCTGGTTCTACAGACAATTGTCTTTATATCGGTGATAAGTTCGCTGATGTCAGAAACTTTCTGAGAACGTAGAAAGTTT